>RJWT010011661.1:5249-23196 GCA_004365215.1 Cuniculus paca
AAGTCTGAGGAGCCAGGAAGGTTGTAGATAGGAGTGTTGATAGATGGATGGAAATATGCATGTAGAATTGAGGAGGTTTTCCAGCCTTATAGGAATTCAGGAATTGTCAAGGGTGTTTGAACACAAAATACAGATTGAGACAGAAGTAAAGTGAATGGAGTAAGAGACCAGAACAAAGAAGGCTCTGTTAGTATCAATTTCCAAGGGCAGGCAAAAGAATGAGAATCAAAAGAAGATTAAACATATAATCAGAGATATGAACAGAACCTAGAGAACTCATAGCAAGCCAAGAGAATAAAGAGTAAAATAGTGTGTGATAAGTAACTGGGAGACAGATGTGAAGCTGACATTGCCCAAAGACCGGATGCTTTGGGAACGCATTGGTGCTCCAGGCAAGGAAGATCATTCCAGCAATGTTAGCCAAAGTGGAAGGACCTGCAGCAAGAAGCATCACGTTCATCTGCATTGGAAACGCACATTCAGAGGTCTAGAAAACAGGGGGCTGATGATGGGGCAAATAGGCTCTCAGTCCCAGGAACCTAAAGGACAATTTCCATTCCATTACTGTGTGTTCCATGTTCATCATTCCTTAAGTATTCACAAAACATTTTTAAAAGCTATTAGAAAACCACAACTCAGCATATCAACAAATACAGTATAATAAGAAAAATGAATGAGAGTACATAGTTATACCACTGACAGTCTGCCAAGGTGCTCCTGAGTACCTATGGTAATGCATAGTGCTGAACAGAGAGCAGGGAACAAAAAAGACACTTTATGGCTTTTCAGTCTAATGTGGTACAAAATCATTGCTTAGTTATTACAAAAGAAGTTCAGCTATGTGCTGTGGGAAGAGTTATTCTAGCCCTCCAAAGTATCCTACAGTATTTGCTGCAGGTTAGGCTGGGAGCTTCCCTGGCTCCAATTCTGATTCAGAACTTTGTTAGAGTGCAAATCTCCAAAGTAGAAAGGTAGATATTACTGTATAAGGTTCCGGAGATCTTGAGGAATGAGCAGAAGCAGGTGAAAGAAAAAGGCACAGACTAAACACAGACCAAGTCTAGAGTCCACTACGATCATCGATTTACTAGAAAATCGCTCAATGGTCGGATCTTAAGTTTCAAATGCAGACGCTTGAAGGTTTGCAAACAGGAGGTAAGTACAGTGTGACAGGCTTTGGGATGATTGCTCTCCTCACATTTGCTGTCTGTCACATCTCAGAAAGGCAATGAAAAGAGGCTGTTTGCCTACAGTGTCCTACTTAGAATTTGTCCCTTGTGCCATGGTATTGGGCATGAGTGTCTGAACGTTATGAAGAAATCACGTGAAGGCCTCAGTACAGCGGGTGGTTATTTGGGGTCCATTATTATAGGTGAAAGTTCCAAAGGAAATCTGAGAGGGGAACACAGATATTCCTGTTTTTCCATCCTCTGTCCTGCACTATGTCTGCAATGCCTCCTCCCTGGGGTCAATTTAAATTCCTATTCTCAGCTGGTATGGTGCTGCATGACTGTAATCTCAGCACTTGGGAGGCTGAGGTAGGAGGATTGCCATGAGTCTGAGACCAGCCAGGGCTACCTAGTAAGTTCAAGGCCAGTCTCGGCTACATACTGAGACTCTGTCTCAATAACTAACTAACTAAATAAATAAATAGTAAATAATAAATAAATTCATATTCTCCCTCTCTCTGTGTCTCTTGCTTTTTCTCTGTCTCGCTGTCTCCATTTCTCTGTATCTGTCTGTCACTATCTTTGTCTTTCTCTGTCTCTCCTACTGCTCTACTGATGTGTTATATGTTTTCTTGATTATGCATTAAGAACTGACACCATAATTAAGGAAATACCTGGCCAGTATATAAGTAGATTGTCTTGCCTACAAAGATATTTGATTTTTAAAGGTCTATTTTGCAGAAAGCCAAGATGAAAGTGATGTATTCTGCTTTAAGATTTCATGAGACTCCATAGAATCATACATTGGATCTAGTATAGATTTTTATCATACCTTTTTGCTAAATACATAAAAAATACCAATTTGATGGAAATATGATGAGGGAAATTTAAACTTTACAATAAGGGTAATTGCAAAAACAGTTTCTCTATAACACAGAAGAGAATGGACTACCGTCATTAGGCCACTATTTGGAAATTATTTTCCATGGAACACTGAGCAGAAAGATACAATGTTTCAAAGAAAAATTAGAATCTGTAGTCAAATATGTTTTGGAAATACTACATGGCACAGAGCAAATTATCCTATGAAATACTTTGGAGAGTTCTCCATTAAAGGAGTCAGTTCACTATAGTATTTCCCAAAAGGATTTGGGCATAGAGAGAGCCTCTATGTAAAGGATATGTTACCTATAAGAAGTCACACAGCACGCTATGGGAAATGTGATGAGGCAGGATTTGTAGTGCCAGCAGACTGAGCTCCCTCTGCTAGAGGCTGTCATGAAAGCAAATGCATGAAACATTGAACTTGACAAACTTCACATGAAAGTTACACTATCTATCACATTTCTAATAGAATTATTCATTATTTATAGATCACAAGGGAAAAGCTTTAAAAAATCTCCCTGGGAGGAAACAATAAATTTACAACATTCTAATCTGTATCTGTGGTGCAGAAGGGAAACATTTCGGTGATAGATGTGAAAGATGAGCAGGGAGAAGCCACTCAGAGGAGAGAAGGGCACTGAGGTAAAGGGCCATGCCTACGAGGGCACATGTGCCTGTGTGCCTGCAGGCTACCCTGTGCATATGGGATGGGGTATGGGTTGCATATGTGTCTGTGATTCTAAGAAGGATGGGCAGAGGTGGTAAACAAGACTAGAGGAGGCTATGTGGGCATGGGTGGGTCTGTATGTGTGCACATATGTGTGTGGGGTTGCAGTGGGTTGTGAATCTGGGACTGTGTGCCTATCTCTGATTCTGTGAATGGTTGGATGCAAATTGTATGCATGAGTGGAAGAAGGTAAGTACATGTGTTTCTATGTGTGAATATGTTTACAGAACTGGAAAGATCTCAGATGAAAGAATGAAAAAAATAGTGCTAAGTGTAGCTAGAGGCTCTAAAACAAGGAGCTACTGATAGTACCTAAGGAGAGGAAATCACACCCCGGAGATGAACCCTGAGCAAGAAATAACCACGGAATAGAAGTCAAAATTCAGTGAGGGAGACACATTTGCCGCTGCAATATTTGAGAGTGGTTAAAAACAAGAAATATCTAGCCCAATTGTCTATCTCAACATGGTCAGCATTGTTTCAGAGCAGCATACAGCCACTGAGAACAGCGCATGGCCATCTACTTCACTTCTTCGCATCAGCCCAGTAGGCCTCACTTTTCCGCACAGCTGCCCTCAATGGGCAGCATTCTCTCTCTCACACCTCCCCCAGGTCGGTCTCCTCTTCTGCCTTACCCTCAATCAAAACTGCACTCCCTGGTCCCTGATGAAACATTGCAAGTGCACAATAAGAGCCAGAAAAAACAGTGAAAGAGCAAGTCCAAGGCTTGCTGTCTTTCCCTTTAAGACAAAGTTGCAGTCCCATGAGAAGACTCTATAGTGTCTCTGGAAGGCTCCATTGGGACTGACTCTCCCAATGCCCAACCTGTCTGCCAGCAGAGGCACTATTCTCAGCTCAACGCCCGTGCCCTGGGCAAACTTAGGATGTTTTAAAAGAGATAAGATGGATCAGGGAATCTTCCAAACACCCAGACCTCTGAAGACACCCAAGCATTCATACCGGACACCTCAAGCACTTTGCATGCTGAGGTACAAGACACCCAGAGAACTTCGAGCACTGTTTACTAAAATCTTCCCAACTAATGTCCCTTGCCTTCTTTCAAACTTTTAGATTTATTTTACATTGTTACTTTAAAATTGTGGGCTGCCTGTACAGAACCTTCCAAATTTTTAATTTACTTTATTTTTTTGTCTATTTTCAATCTGTTCATCTGACTTGCATACTCTTTTGTGCTTTGTGAATTTTACATGCTTTTAATTAAAAGTTTAATTTAAAAATCAGTGTTTTCATTCTTACAGTTCATGGAGTGGCAATTTACCACCAAAGAGACAGTACCCCATGCAGAGAAGGTTACTACCTTTGGCAAGTCAGTCATTGTTGCAGCTCGCCCTGCAGCCCCACATAACAGATCTCCCATTTTCTCTGAGGTTGACCTGCATAAAATTTTTGATCTGAAATAATTCAGGAGGAGAACATGTAGTTTAAAACTATTTTCCAGAACAATACATTTACCTTTACTCACCACAAATACAATAGTAAACAGAATACTGCCTTTAAATTTCTTCTACTCTTCAACCCTTTCCAAACAGAGTTGCATGATCTAAAATTTCAGTACAACTGAGGTAGCTTGATGTGGACTCTGATACAAAAGGAGGAAGCAGAGAGATACCTGACAGAGCAAGAAGTTAAATGTATCATATGTGGTCTGATGGGTTCACAATTCTCTCTTTATTATAATTATCTCCATTTTATTAAACAGGAAATTACACAGAAGTGTTGGCCATAGCCATTCAGCTAGTAATGAAAAAAACAGGATTAGAATGCAGGTCTTTTGACTTTCAAGCCCAGGGTTCCTTCCATTGTATAAGATTACACGCATTCAGTTGAGATGAGATTAAATCATAATTACACAAATAGATTTCTTACTTCAAGAAAAACCTATGGAATTTTCCTAAACCAAATATTAGAAGCTAAAAGTGTCATCTGTTGTACTGTCTTCTTTTATGTCAATTGCTGCTTCAAACGGATGATTAAGAGCTTACCATTCATTCAACAAATAAGTGCCTGTCACATTAGGTGTTTAAGGGCACATCATCAAGAATACTTTTTTCAAGAGGTTGACTAATCCAAAAACAAAAGAATACACTGAAAAATATGCTGCTGATAGTACTGAGGACTGAGTGGCAGCACACTGGCGCAGTTGGGAGGAGGTGAAGAAGTCTCTGTAGGGGAGGACGCACCTCTGCTGAGACCCAGAGAGAAGAAAGCAGTGCACTAAGCAAAGCCAGGAGTGGAAAGGAGGTCACACTCGGAGGGGAGAGATGTCATGGCGTATGAGAAAATACTACATGAGATTTACTGAGACTGAACCACTAAGCCAAAGCCACACATGTGGTGCTATAGTGAAGCCTCAACTGATGCTCCTTGAAGAGAAACTTAAAGTTACATTAGCGGACTGCCTCTACCTGTAGCTCCTGGAACTCTGGAAGTTTTATACGGCAGCACATGGCATGCGGTGGACACAGCCATCAACTCAAGGAGAACTCCAGTGACAGGCAACCCCTGTTGCTGAGGAGGACACCCCACTGCCTAACGCTGATTCTCAGAACTGTGCTAAGCTGCGTATCCCCAGATTTCTCTTTCCTGCTCTCCTTGCACAGGTGTTAACCTGCATGGTAGTGAAAAGGCTCTCCTGGTCTACACCTGCTAGTTCTCTCCCACTTTATCCTTTACAGCCAATTCTTCCTTACACATCAAATCCCATCTGTTTTGGTGTCTGCTCCTCCTAGTACCCAAAGGGACAGAAATAGAAGGATATAAAGTGGGGGAAAGGACAACAACCTGGCCCTGAGGACATTCATACGCTGTTATGAAGTTTTCCATTTGTACACATGCCTTATGGCAAAGAATTCTCAAAAGTCCTACATGTTCCTTGTTCGGTTATAGAAATTTTCCTGGGGTAGCTGGGGTTCAGTTAATTTGACAAGACTAGAAGTAGAAGGTAGAAGAACAATTACTAAGTCTTCAGTTCCCATAAGAGAGCTAACAAGAGTACAGATCAGAATTGTGTTAGTTAGCATAGAGGGACTTAGATTGGAGAGATGCCAAGAATGTCTGTCTAGTAAGGTTTGGAAAAACATCTAGGCTAAGAAATGAGGAAGACACAACATAGATCTACATAGAGTCAACACTGATGATGCAGGTGTAAAGGAACTACTTTCTAGGAGTTTGTCTCCTGTTTTATCATGACACAGGACCATTTTTTGTGACTATTTTTCCACAACAGTGACAGAGTGGAATAATTAGAAGACTGGACCACAAAGATTGGAATATTTACTCTTGGGCTTTTTAAAAAAAAAAAAAAAAAGATGATTCCTGAATAATTGGGATGAAGTAAAGCAGGTAAAGTATCTATGATTCTTTTAAGTGAAGAAGTCTGGTAGAAAGTTAATAATAAGTATATAAACATCAGGAGGGGTATGGCCTCTTTTGATATGTAAAATTGATTGCTTTTATAAGTATAAGGAATATCCAGTTGGAAGATCTAATAACAATCACAAAATAAACAAAAATACACCTAGATGTCAATTATGTTCAGCAGAAAAAGTGCTAAGGGAGATGAATAATCATCCAGGTACATATTCAGCGCAAAAGCAGAGCTGGAATTGGGACACACCCCCCTCTTGCTCCAGTCTGTGCTTTTAGTTACTACACAACACCCTTTCCCACATACATCTTTCTGCCTGGGCAATGCTGGTTACTAGTGCTGGTATTAATGCCACAGCCACTTCCCCAAGTCGGAAACTAAAGCAGCCGCAGTTCACGATTCTTTCATACTTTAGAAATGTACTGAAAACAATAAACAACCACTAGGAATGAAGGCTCCCAAAGGGTACTTTAGCCCACTTTTCAGCTCGCATGTTTGTTTCAAATTGGTCAACAGGTGCTGTAAGTCATGTTTTCTACCAAGAAGGAAAACAAAAGTATAGCTTGCTCTTTCTCTAGATAGGAAATAGCCATTTTTAAAGTTGAGCTTTTATCTATGTGTCCTCCAACAGTCACTGAGAAACTTTGGCTTACCTGGTAAAATGTGGTTATAAAATGGTATTTTCACTTACAATGAAGTCAGCAGAAATACTTGAGTCACCTGAGTGGTGTTTTAACCATAGATTAAGTTTCCAAGACCTTTAATGCACAGTTGAAGAAGGTGATTTTTTTTTCCTTTAGTAGCCAAGAAACTGTTAGTTAAGAAGTTGAAAATAAAATCTTATCTATTGTCCATAGATTTCATGGCTTTCAACATTAGTTAAACCATTTAGAGGTTAACTCAGTCATCTCAAATATATACAGAATTTTCAAAATGTCTAAGGAAGCAACTTGATAACACGAAGCATGGACTGAGCTAATAATTTGTTTAATTCTAATTTTATAAGTAAAAAAAAGAAAATGCCAATGGTATGAGATATTCCTGTGTTATTTTTGTTGTTGTTTGCAATAACCCTATAAAATAAATATGTCTTGGATTTTCACTACTTTCAGAGTTCAAGGTACCAACTAAGAAAAATAATAAATTGTGCTGTTCTCCCTTGTATCAAAATCTTTCTGCTTCCAGCATAACTATGTTGAAGCAAACAAGTTGAAAAATAAATGTCAATTTGCCCTTACACATTCACTTTCATTTATTGAAAATCTCAGAAACATTACTAAAAGTTATTCTTTTAAAACAATGCCATAACTATAAAAAAAGAAAATAGAAAAACTAAGTAACAATGCTTGTTCAATGAATAACTATTTCTCCTTTAATAATTCTGAACTTTTCTCAGGAATATACAACAATATATACACAATTTTAGGTTGTTCAATGGAGGGTCTTTTATTACTATTACCTATTTTTTTACTTTGAATATTTTAATTTTGGGGGGGGGATACCAGGAATCAAACTCAGGGTCTCATTCTTGCCAGGCACTTGCTGTGCCACTGAGCTACAACCCTGGCCTGAATATTTCAATTTTATATCTTGCCTTATCTTAGAATATAACAGGGTAGGTATTATGTTTTGTGTCCAGATGTCCCTCCAAAACTTCATGCAGTTTTAGATGGGGCTCTTTTGGAGGTCACTGAATCTAGGATGTGTGATTGATTCATGGTTCAATGCTGGGATTAAGGGCGCTGGGATTAAGGGTGAGTGACTACTGGATCAATCTACTGATTGCATTGACACCACCCTAATCCCAGTAGACTGGATACAATAGAAGGGACAGAAGGAGGCTTGTCTCCTCTCCCTTGTTGCTGTTTTTGTCTTCTGCCTACCACAAATTGCTCTCCTCTGTGAAGCTACCCTGTCTTGGAGCCAGCCTTTTATAGACTAAATCCTCTACAAACTGTGATCTAAATAAACCTTATCCTCTTTAACTTTGGGCGTCTGATATTTTGTCTCAGCAACAAGCAAAGTAACTAAAACAGTAGGTTTTATATTTTACTCATACTAGAGATTTTCATTTTCCCTCCCCAAGTTTAAAATTCAAATTCATTCTCTCTTGCCACATGAAAAAGGTAATATGAAGTCAAGAGATAATGGTTCTTTAACCCTGATGGAATTTGATAGTGACATAGCGTGGCTACAAAAACCTCAGGCTGGGATCTAGCTCAGCGGTCTAAGCACCTGCCCCGCAAGCGCAAGGTCCTGAGTTCAATCCCCGGTGCCGCAAAAAAGAAAAAAAAAAAAAAAGAAAACCTCAGGCTACGTTTCAATTTGGACTTAATGCTGCCCTGGCCTTTAGAAAGCGCCTAGGTCACAGAAGTTCTTGCAAAACCCCAGGGAGGTCAAAGTTTCTTAAGGAATTCTATTTTATTTTTGTATTATTTGGCTGCATTGATACTATTAACAACAAAACTAACAATGCCTAATGATTAATTATTCACTACAGAGTTCATAAAAACAACTGTCATCCAGTTTAAAATATTTCACTAGTAACCCATAGGCAGTCTCTTACACTTATATTAAAATGTCTTTGGACAGACTGAAAAAAAAAAAGGAGATAGAGCACTGAAATTTGAGAATGAAAGCATCTATTCAAGATGAGGCATGCTCACAATTGTGGGTCTGAATGCCTTAAATACTTCTATCAGACACTGAGGTTTGTGATGTAAGTCTAAATCAAGGCCATCTTAAAAAACAAACCAAGGTGTTGAAATCAAAAGCATGTTTATTTGTTCAGTTTTAAACACTTACTTTCCCTGTAGTGTATCAATAATTGACACAAAAAGATTTTCATCTCTCTCCGTCTATGCCAACCTTCCCCAGTGTTAAACTTTCTATCTTTACCTTATGTATTTCTTTCGACCTAATTGGGGGTAGCAATAGAAATGGGAGAGACCACATTAAGTGTTAGTCATCTACTGTTTTATTAAACTGCAGACGACTCTCATCATTATTTTAGGTTTGCCTTAATTTTAAATTGCAAATTATTTTATTGGTGACTTACTCTTTGTTCTCAGGCAAATACTTAAAAATAAACTAATTATTCTACTTACCTATTTAAGATACTATTTTTAATTAAACAGCTCAGTTTAATTGAAAATAAATGACAAAGATAATGACTTTATAATTAAAGAGAACATTTTTATGCTTAGCAATTGAAATTTTTTAAAAAGAGAGTCCACCCAAGTCCATGTTAGTTTTGTTTTAGAGGAGATACTGACATTTGGAAGGGTGCAACTATTTATCAAAGCTAATGAACTAACTGGAAAGAAAGTTCAGCAGTGGGCTCTTCCTCCTGCACAGTAAAAGAAAACTAAAGCCAGTCATCTGTATGTGGTGCTGAGTTTTGTGACATTTCAGAAGCACATTCTCAAGCTCTGACAAGGACATTAATTTACCACTTATCACCATAAATCAGGACAAGGTTAATAATCCTTACCTTTGTATTACAGATTGATTAGCGAGTGTCCAAAATGCATTTAATTGATTGAGTGCCAAGTATCCAAAATACATTTAATCAAATCGTCTTTAGAGAGTTTAATAAAGAGGAATGGATTTTATTCTTTTGATGAAAAAATAGCAATGTTACTTCTCCATTCCCCTTCAACTCTCCACATTGTCAATCATCTTTCCTAGTTAGAACTCATCCTCTTTAACCTCTGTGGATTCTCACTGTAACTTACTATCTGTCTCCTAACCTGGGAGGTTCATGCCACTCATGTGCTCTCCTGAGGTTCTCCTTATAACTTCTCTCATCATGCTCCCAGTTCTTCTCGAATCTTCCCCAGTAAGGTAATAAACCTCCACATCCTAGTCCTTGTCCTGAGCAGTTCTCTCAGAACAGGCTTTCACCATCTTCTGCTCGTGAAAGAGAAACTTACACTACTCAATTTTTTCTAACATACAGTTCTTAAAGTTCTGCTTAACCATAGATACTCCACTGGTCCCAAACTTTCAACGGCCTCTCAAGACCTATATTAGATCATTATCTACAACTAACAATGTATATAGACTAGAATGTTACCTGGTAGCTCTTCGGTTCCATTTGTACCCACGTTTCTTTTGAGAAATATGTCAAAACTCATAATGAAACAAAGAAATAGGTTGCATTTTTTAATCCAACCTTTAGAATTGGGACACTGCTGTTAATAAAATGGCCTAAAAATATGTATCTTCATTTCCATTCACTTTGCATTTAAGGTCCCAGATCTTCAAGATCTGCAGCAATTTGACCCGACTTTCTGCCTCCCACACTTCATCTCCTAGAACTCTCATCAACCCTTGACTATAGCCAAGGTGAACTCTAACTACATTTCTCCAACCAACACACCTTATGAATACTCTACTGATTATTGAAGTATTCTCCTCTATTGAATATTATAGTTCTTTCTTCACTCATACTTCTCTGAATCACATTGACCTTACTCAGAGAAGGTCACCTTCAATTCTCTTTCATATAAGCCTCTCTCTTTTAACTTGCCTTATCAAATTACCTGTCACTTATCATCCAAACTTCTCATTTGACTCTTGTCTGACATTACCATGCATCGTTAATAACATGCATGTGTGTGTCTGTGTGTCTGTGTGTGCACATGTGTAGATCACCAAATAAGATGTTTTTCTTGCTCATCAAGAATAGTTTTTCTTTTTCAAATCCATTTTATTCAAGGAAAAAAAGAAAGAAAGAAGAAGGAAAAAAAAACTACAATAAAATTTCAAAGCATGTCAATCAGGGGACAACAATGATACATACATTGCGTATTGTCATCCCCAAATCATTCTCCCAGAGCACAAGACATCTGTATTCAATGATCCAAACAATACCAGTACAAATCTTTCTCTTCAGTGAACTCAGAGAAATCAGTAATATGACTATCTTAACTAATTTTTATACACATATACATAAACATATACATGTTTTTTCTTTCAGCTTGTCACACTAATAAAACAATATGATGCTTACATGTGTGTCTTCTTTATTTCACTAATGAGTGTTCAGAAGGTGCATCCATTTACCTATAAAAGTGTCCAGTCTATCACTCTTTATGGCTGAGTAGTACTCCATTGTATAAAAATACCACATCTTTTTTATCCATTCCCCAGTCGATGGGCATTTAAGTTGTTTCCAAGATCTGGGTGTTATAAACTGTGCTGCTATAAACATGGGTACACATATATTACTGTGGTATGTTTTCAATTACTTTGGGAAGATACCCAGAAGGGAAATAGCTGGGTTGAATGGGACCTCCAATCCTAGTTTTTTGAGGAATCTTCACACTGATTTGCACTGTGGTTGCACCAGATTGTAATCCCACAAACAGTGGAGAAGGGTTCCTTTTCCCTACAACCCCTCCAGTATTTGTTATTGGTTGATTTCTTTATACTAGCCATTTTTTCTGGGGTGAGGTGAAATCTCAGCATTGTTTTAATTTGCATCTCTCAAAAGACCAGTGATGTTGAACATTTTTTTCACGTATTTATTTGCTGTTTGTAGTTTTTCATCTGAGAAGTGTGTATTCATCTCAGATGCCCATTTTTGGATTGGGTCTTTAAATCTGGGAAAACTGATTTTTTTTTCTTTTTAGTTCTTTATATGTTCTCCATAGTAATCCTTTGTCTGAGGAACAGCTGGCAAACATTTTCTCCCACATTGTGGGTTTTCTCTTCACTCTCTTTGTGGTTTCTCTTGCTGTGCAAAAGCTTTTAAGTAGGGTGAGATCCCAGTTGTTGATTTTTTGTTATAGTTCCTGTGCAATCTGGGTTTTGTTCATAAAGTCTTTGCCTACATCAATGTCTTCAAGAGTTTTACTTAGTCTACCTACCAGCAGATTAAATGTTTCTGTTTTAATATTAAGATCTTTGATCCACTCCAATTTTAGCTTAGTACACGGTGAAAGATATGGAACCAATTTTAATCTTTGGCATTTGTAGATACAGTTTTTCTAGCACCACTTATTAAAGAGGCTATCTTTCTTCCAGTGAATGTGTTTGGCACCTCTGTCAAAGATAATGTGACTTAGTGTGCCTCCGGTTGTTTCTGCATCTTCTAATCTATCCCATTCATCTTTGGGTCTTTTTTCTTTTTGTCATTGTTGTTCTTTTTTTTGCCAGTACCATGCTGTTTTTATCACAGTAGCTTTACAGTATAATTTCAATTCAGGGATTATGATGCTCCCTGTTTTGTCTTTGTTGCCCAGGATTGCCTTTGCTATTCTAGATCTCTCTGGTTCCAGATGAATTTTAGGATTGTTTTCTTTAATTCTGTGAGATATGCTATTGGAATTTTGATTGGGATTGCATTGAGTCTGTATAACAGTTTTGGAAGTATGGCCATTTTCACTATATTGGTTCTTCCTACCCAAGAGCATGGGACATCTCTCCATTTTCTAATATTGTCTTCAATCTCCTTTTTCAGAGTACTGTAGTTTTCAACGTAGAGGTCTTTTACATCCTTTGTTAGATTGATTCCTAGTATTTCATTTTTTTTTTGGATACTATTTAAAAAGGTATTATTTCCCTGATTTCTCTCTCAGTGAGTTTGTTATTCATGTATAAGAAGGCTACTGATTTTTGAGTGTCAACTTTGTAACCAGCTGTGTTACTGAATTTGCTTATTAAATCTAGAAGTCTTTGGGTGGAGTTTTCGGGGTCTTCTAAATAGAGTATCATTTCATCTGCAAAAATGATAATTTAACTTCTTCCTTTCCTACCTTTATTCCTTTATTTCTTTAAGTTAGTCCTGTCTAACTGCTCCAGCTAAAGTTTCCAGGACAATGTCAAATAAGAGTGGAGATAGTGGACATTCTTGTCTTGTTCCTGATTTTAGAGTGAAAGCTTTCAGTATTTGTCCATTTAGCATGAGGTTGGCTATTGGCTTGTCATAGATGGCCTTTATCAGACTGAGATAAAGACCATCTATTCCAATTTTCTTTATTGTTGGATCTTGCTTCTTGATCCATTCTGCCAGTCTGTGCCTTTTGACTGGTGAATTGAGATCATTAACATTGATGGTTATAAATTATATGTATTGATTTATCCTTGTCATGTTATTTTCCTGTTGTTGACTCCCTTTTTTACCTTCCCTCTAACTGTTTACGTTCCCTGGTGGAGTCCTTCTGTTGGAGTTTGTTGAGCTGTAGTCCTTATTATCTCCTTCTGGAATGTCCTTCAGAATATTTTGGAGTGCTGATTTGGTAGTCATAAATTTCTTCAGATGTTCTTTGTCATGGAAGTATCTTATTTCTTCATCAATTTTGAAAGACAGTTTTGCAGGATACATCAATCAGGGTTGAAAGCTGTTTTCCTTTAGAACTTGGAGTACTTCACTCCAAGCTCTCCTTGACTTGAGAGCTTGTGCTGAGAAGTCAACTGTGATTCTGATGGGCTCTCCTTTATAGGCAATTTGTTTCTTCTCTCTCACAGTTTTTAAGATTCTGTTCTTGTGTTGAATCTCTGGAATCTTCAACATGATATACCTAAATTTGGATTTTTTTTTGATCATCACTAATTGGAGTTCTGTATGCCTTACTTATTTATATGTCAAATTCTTTTTCTCTACAGGAAAGTTTTCAGTCATGATGTCTGTGAACATTTTTTTAATGTCATTTGTGGCATCTGCTGCTTGTTCATTGACTCCAATTAATCTTAAACTAATCTTCTTTGTCTCATCTAGCAGTTGCCAGATTGATTCCTCATGGTCCCTTGCTAGTTTTGAGAAATCTTTCTTTTCCTGGTCACTAACTGCAAGCCTGTCTTCAATACCTAAGATCCTGCCCTCACACTGGCCTAATCTGCTTCAAATACTTTCAGTGGAGTTTTTAGTCACCTGGATATCTGCTTGAATCTGCTTTATGGATTCCATTTCTTTCCTATGCTACACTTCCATAATTTTTTTAAGCTCATCTATATTTTTATCTGTGTCTGCTCTAACATCACTAAGCATGGTTTGTATTTTGGTAATCTCTGTAGTTATTTGAGAGATTATTTCTAATTTCATTTTTTCCAGAGCCTCATTCAATTGCTTTGTTATTTCCACTTCAGAGAGATCTGGTGGGGGGCTTTCAAATTGTTCCACCTCATTGCCCCCTGAGTTTGCCTTTGGTGAACTGGATGTCTGGGGTTGCAACTTGTTTAAGTATCTTCTCATTTCTTTTGTTTTTTTGGGTGTTGTTGTTGTTGTTGTTGTTGTTGTTGTTGTTGTTGTTGTTCAATTCCTGGGATGATGCCTGTAAGTTACGTATGGTGCGTTGCTTTATTGGTGGTATTTAGGACCCTTAGGTGATGATTATTTCTCTGAGTTATCTTCCATGTGTAGCTGGTTTTTGGGTTTTGAGTCTGTTGGAAGACCTTACCTCTTCAGTTTGCTGCATATGAGAAGCTGTTGCTCATTTAGTCTAGTCTTTGGTTCTTTGGCACTGTGCCACAGTATTTTCTGTAATCTTAGTTAACGTCAGTCATGGATTATCAGGGCCAACATCTGTTTAGAACAATTACATCAATTTTGGCTGTAGTGGTACCAGTAGCATCAAACACAGCCTATAAAACAACTGAGCTAACCCTTAACTTACAACTTTTAACTGTATGAACTGTATGAACTATTTAACTCTATGAACTGTATGAACTAGATATGTGATTATATAACAAAATATAAAACAAACCAGATAATTATGTGCAATATATAAGTCAGTAATATTTCAATTTTGCCCTCTTGGTTAAAATTTAAAATGGATTAAGGAGAAAATAGAGAAGTGGAAGAAGAGAAAGAGATTATAAGAAAGGTTGGAGGACAAAGGGGGATCACGCCAACTTGGATAAACTGGTGCCGAAGACTGAAGGAAAAAAGAGACGGAAGAGATAAAAGGAAGAACAGAACAGAACCACACCCACAAAGTGGTTAGGGACCAGTCTCATACTCATAAAAAAAAATGGAGAAAGAGAAAAAAAACTAAAACAAAACAAAACAAACAAACAAAAAAGAAAAACAAATAGTCCACTTTCAGGATTTTCTCTGGGTTCACTAGTAGACAGCCTGTGGAGACAGAGTCCCGAATCAGTCCACTATATCCCACCAACCCAGCAGTTGCTTTATGGTGGAGTAGTATATAACCTTAGCAGGCCTGCCTGGAGACCAGACTCACTGGGCTCGCCACAGTCCAAGCAGTTTTCACAGGTCAGTGCCCAGTTAGGAGCTGCTAGGGGAAGCCAGAAGCAGTTCTGGTTCTGGGCTTATCTGGCTGACTCTAAGATGTTTCCCTGGCAGTTGCTCTTTCCCACAGGAGGACTGAGTCCCCTGCACTCACTGCCAGCCAGTGCAGTCCTCCAGATTCGCTGCTCCCCTCCACAGCTGCATCTCTCTGCAGAGGCCTCTGGGGTTGCCAGCCCTCACTGTCACCATCACCGTGGGTCCCCAGGTTCCAACAGGTCCTCTTGCACAGTGAGTATGGCTCAGGGCAAAGGCACCTCCAGCTACTGCCTTCTTCATTGAATTTTTTTCTTTTTACTCTCCCTATGGGCTTCAATTCACACTTCAGATTTCTTCCTGGGTTCAGGGGACCCACTTCCTTCTTTCTTGTCTTCCTCACAATGCTATATTCCAGCATCTGGACAGTGACTCTCAGAGAGGCTGTTTACTCTGCTGCTTACTGCTCCACCATCTTCCCAGAAGTTCAAGAATAGTTTTTCTTAAACTTTTATCAAAAGTCTTTTGGAGCCCAGTGAGTGGAAAACAGTGAACTTAGTACTGCAGACAAATACCTGTCAATGGCCCTTCAGTTAGGTTCATATTGACATTTGATCTGTATTGGTATTTGTTGTGGCTCAATGACCTTGATATTGAAAATTACTGGTGTGAGCACATATAAACTATCATGATGGTAATTCTGCTTTCAGGAGGAGGGAGACTAGTTGAGGGACCCAACTTCTATCATTGACCAACATTCATTATAAGTCTGTGAGTATGATTCATCTAATAACAATGAACTTTAAATTTTCCATACACTGTAACATAAACAAACAGGCAGTTTCTAACTGTGTGCACAGAAATACATAGGATTTTGCTAGCAGCAATACCACAGGAAAAAAATTCCACAAAAATATGGAAATCTTTTAAGGTGTGATTAAACTGGGATCAGTAAAAATGTCCTATTGCCATCATAACATCTGCCTGTTTTTTATATAATCTCCAAGCTAAGAATGATTTTTATGCTTTAATGGTTAAAAAAAGCTATGGATCACCTGCTATATTTCTGTCTAAAATACTTTGTGTCATTGCATCTACAAATAGGCAAAAGGTCCGTTGCCAAGGGGGAAAAATGAACAAATGTTACAACCTCAGTAATACAGCAATTGAATAATTAGTTACTGGATTATCAATGGTTGAACTTTTTTAAAGTTTAATTACAGAAGAAACAAACCTCTTATTCCAGAAATTAGTTACACTCTATGGTTGTGGTTTAGAATGTTAAATTAACCATTTAAAATGGAGAGTCAATTTATATTTCTCAGAAGCAATTGTGACTTAATTGCTGTTATCAACCTAATAAATTACTAGGTGATTTCCACAAACTGGTTATACACTCAAATTTCATGTCTGATGAAAGAATAATTGTATCAATATTCCAGAAATATGAAAGGGAAATTAGTTCATTGGCCACGAGGGAAATTCATACACCTTGAGCATAAACTCATCTATCTTTCACTGTCTCTTTTTAAGCAGGCAAATTAAGATGGGAAAGAAATGACTTGTATCTCACAGGAATAATGTGCAATATGTTAATTGCTTATCAAGAAACCTAGCAGTGCTTAAAAAATAGTCTTTTTGCTTAATGAGAACATCATGTTCTCTTTGGAACTTTGGATTTCGATGCACATCTGTTGATACTTTCAATAATATGGATCCTTTCTGCAACACTGGAAAACTGCTCTAAAGGGTTAACTCCAGAAGAAACCATGACATGACTGCTGTGGAGAATTTGATAGAGTGAACAGTAACAATCCAGAGATCTGAGAAGAAATCAAGATGGATAAACTAAATAGCCACTAGAAGCAAACAGCTGATTCATTCATTTAAGCATCCATTCAGTAAATATTTCTTCTACATTTCTTTAAGAGTACTGACGAAAGTATGAATGACACCAACTTCTGTTCTTCTCATGCTCATATTTAGAGACACAGAAACTTGAAACAGAATAACACGTTTAAGATTAACATGCATAAAGCACAATGGTAACATAGAGAGAACAACGGTTTAGTGATTGGCAGAATTAAAAAAGGTTTCACAAAGAAGTTACCTTTGTAAGGAGGACTATAAAATTAGGCATAAAACAGGAGTGGAAGTTCTGGCAGAGGAATCACCACAAGGAGCACCATGGGAACTAAACAGTGATTATGCATCTGATGACTGTTAAATATTTTATTATGGTAGAACATAGAATAAAAAGTGTGAGAAAGCAAAATGACATAGGCAATGTTTGTGATGACTTATCAAAGCGATTTCATATCATGCTGAGCACTTTAAAGTTTCTTCAGAAGACAGTTTTCCTAGTAAATAATAGCTGGTTTACACTTAGGCAGGACTGGATCTTGCCAACATTATGGAATACTGAGGGTAAAAATCAGTAGGGATGACAGCAGGGCAACGAGTTAGGAAGTTGTCACAATGATCCAGACCAAAAATAGAGGCCAGAATCAATGAGTGATGATGAAGAAGATGCTAGGATTCAGTTA
>RJWT010011662.1:0-23087 GCA_004365215.1 Cuniculus paca
GCAAGAAAAAGGGCTCATCAGCTAGTTTTTTGAACCATGTTTTTATCAAGTGGCAGTAATAGCAGCAGTAGCAACAGTATTTTGTCAAGTGGCAGGGACAGCAGCAGCCGCTTGTCACAGCAGCTGCTGGATCAGTGAATGCTACGGAAGATAAAAGGGAGGAAAAGCTTAACCAGCACTTCATGGCTAAGGATATCTAGTTACATTATACTTCTACTGTCCAAAGCCAAAGCTTACATTCTCAGTAAGCATCATACCAAAAAACAGATCCAGCAGTCATTAGTACTAATGTTAACTCTAAACTAGAAAGTTATTTTCCAGTTGGAATTCCAATGTCTAAAAAATACAAAAACTATTTAAACATAATCAATTATTGTGTAAAGATCTGAAACAGACATGCTCTCCAATACATGGTCTTCATACACTTTTCTGATAACCGCAACAAAATAACCATACACCATGGCTTTGACATAATCATTTGTGTATGTCAACACTGGTTTCCTCTTCCCAGTTTCCGGTGATTCCTGATGCAGTGAAAATGGATGGAAGTAGTCATGGTAACCATGATGGGAAAGAAAGGAAGATGAAAACAGAGCATTCTTATCCCCACACGTTAACCCCCAGGGCACACACAACTTGGATTACCAGCTTAGTAATGGATTCACACAGTACGTGGCCACAGACATATGACCCCTGCACGTGTGTGTACATGTACACACACACACGCACACACATGCATTGTAAGAGTGAAGATCTACAGACAGTTGAGAGATAACCAAGTGTGGATCTCATGGAAAAAAATTTTTCTCTGCATGCTGCTCAGGCTTCTCAGCTGCCTATCTGTCCCACCCCTTGCAGATAATACATCCATTTTTTTCCCTAAAAAAAATTTTAAAGTTCTTATTCAGAACAAAAAAAGACTTAATCAGGTTTTACTATTACATAGGGCGAAAATAAAGAAACTAAGCATTGAGGGCTGATTGTCTGACACAGGTGCTGCCGACCCCCGGGTGCCCTGCTCCCCTGACCACAGCCTCTTCCGTCCCCGGTCCCCCTAGGCAGCTATTCCCCATGACAAGCACACCAGGAATCACAATAACTCTACTATGGGCTGGGGTCAATTGTACTTGCATATCTGAGACTGCTGGTTCTGGCAGAGCAAGACACAGTCTAAAATGAGGCTGGTTTCCTCGTGCAGAGTAGGGGCAGAAGATCTGAGCAATGGGAACAGACAACGGAGAAGAGAAGCACCAAGTCTGATAATGCAGACTGAATAAAAAGGAAACATGGTATCACTCTAGTGATTCTTTCATACCTTCTCAAGCTTTAAATATAATTCAATAATTGTTTTTCAGCCAAGGCAAGGCTTTACATAGTATCTTTCAGATCCTTCTCTAGGGGCAACAAGATAAACAGTACTGCCTGTCAATTACTAAACCTACAGCTAATATTCATAACCTCCACCCCATTACTTTGACGAATGTGTGCCTCTACCCAATCCTCTTACCTAAACAATGTTCTAGACTTGTATAATCTTTTGCAGAATCAGTAATTCTCTGCAGGGGAATACAACAGCAAGCAAAGCATGACCTCAAATCACCACGGATATAAGCAAATCCATACAGTACCTCTAAGAAGTGAAAAAGGAGAGGATGAAAATTAGAAATGGGAGAAGAAAAGGAAAGAAATGGTGGAACCAACTGTCCAAAACCAGTTTTAGTATGAAGAGACAGAGAAACTAGTCAAAGGAGAATGCTACATTTCTTCTAGAATTCTTAATGAAAAGCCAGTTTGAGGGAAATAATACTCACATGTTTGGTATTCTACCTCAGATCCAGCAGACAGCTAAGTCTTACCACCTTCCCAGCTCTCATTGAGTCAGCACACGTTCACCTTCTTTGGGGCCACTGTGCGCTAGGACAGCAGACAGGAGCAGATGATCTCAGAGTATCCACCCAGGCTCCCACGGCACAAGAGCACCTGCATGATGTCCTGAGCTGTAACAGTGACCGTGATGTCTCTCTGGTCAGACACAATGGCGGTGTAACCAGCATGATTTTAACAGGACAAACTACATTCCGTAATGATAAAGCCAAGTGTCTTACAAATTAAATGCCTTTTGTGAAGCAGCCTTAAAATGTAATCAGATCACTACTGAGTGCAAATGTGGCCTGGGCACCAAGAACTACTTTGAAACCTTTTTTTTCATTATCCATTTATAAGTGAGGCCCAACTGCATGTGACTCTGATAATTCCTATGAAAAGAAAGCTCCATGTCAGCAAGTGAGACACTTGGGGTTTTGTACATTGTGGTTCAAAGTAGCTCATTCAAGCTCTAGGCTACCTGACATATAGCACCTCTTGACTAGGATTCCACTGAGGAAAACTACACACCTGGCCTTCTATGCGCATCTCACAGAGATTCTGAAAAGCCCTCTCTCTCCACATGACACTGAGCAGCTGATCAGATTCTAATTAAAAATCAAGTCCTTGAGTTACTAACACAAGTCTAGCAGACACACTACACTCATTATCTACTGTACAAGTATGGGCGTCTGCTATGGTTTGAGTATGTTTGTCCACTCCAGAATTCATGTGCTGGAAATTTAATACTCAATGCAAAATTAATGGGAGGTGAGGCCTGACGGAGGGAATGGATGAATGCCACCATGTGAAAAGGACTCACAGGAGTAGGTCTGCTGTTCCTCAAGGTGAGGACACAGAGACACTTGTAAAATACAGAGAACTTATTTGTCATGACTCTAATGAAAAGTTAAAAAAACTATTCGGAGACCACTGGAAATTAAAATACTGATAGACTACTGATCATATTAGGGAGTTCCTTTTAAGAGTAGGAGGTTCACGAAGATATTGTGATTATGTCAACAGTTATTCCTTATCTTTTATATAACAAAATATATGAATGAAATTATATACCTGAGATTAACTTTAAACCAAAATAGAAGGGCAGAAGTGGCTTAGGAGTGTGACCACACTGGTGCTAAGGTGCTAGTGACTGAAGCTGGATGGCAGGAATGTGGAATTTATTCACTAGTCTATTTGGTAATCATTTAAAGACTTCCATAATCAACAGTTGTAAAAAGAAACAAAAGAAAGAACACAATCTAAAATTTAAAATAAATATTATTCATATAGTATTACAGTGTCACTAAGAAGCAGACATGACTATTAGGGTGTGCACTGAATGAGGAACGGTACATAGCGGGCATGAGATAAAGCTTACTGCCCCCCAAAAGGACTCTGAGCCAATAAAAAATGAAATTTCTAAACTAGCATTAGGAGTCAGGTTTGTATACACCAAGGCTAAGGAGGGTAACAAAAAGAACAGAAAGTTATTTCTAGAATAGTTCCTTCTGGTATGGCGAAGGCAAGAGTAGATCCCGAAAGCTTAGTGAATCCCTAGAAGGATGAGCACAAAGGACGCTGCATGCAGAGTGAAATTCAGAACAAGAGGACAGAAAAAGAGGGGAAGGGGTGAGGAAGCCATGGGACTTCGAAAGCCTGAACAGGACCAAAAAAAAAAAAAAAAAAGGCTACCCTGGAAGACTGTTTGATAAAATTCCCCTTCAAAATGGAAGCAACACAGAGATAATCTTGCATAAATGAAAGCTGAGAAAACTACCAATATCACAAGCAATGCTAAAAGAGATTTAGGCTGAAGGAAAAGTGTGACAGATGAAAATGTTTACCTATAACAAGACTCAGTTAACTACAGTCCAGAAGTGTGACCCAGCCTACAGCTGTTTTTTAATCTCCTGCATGAGTTTTCAAAATGAAAACAGAATCTTTAAGAAGTACATGTAACAGAGATTAGGGATTCTACGAGGCTCTCAAAGTCTAAAATATTTACTATCTGATTCTTTACCATCAAAAAGTTAGTCAACCCCTGATTTATAACAAGGCAAATATGTATTGTATTTTTCTTTTCTTCAGTTTTTTAAAATTAAAGAAAAAATTATAAGAAAAGAAAGGGCTTATAAATAAAATACATGACAAAAAATTAGCTTATTTATAAATGTCCTTAAACTCAAGGACATCCTATAAATAACGAACTCATACAACCCTCTTAGGACGATTACTTCACTTAAGTCTTAAAATACCTGAAATGATTATTTTTAAGTAACATAAACTGATATAAAACAGACGGCTCAATATCAATCTGTCTGCTAACAGGCATTATAAACAGCAAGTACATTTTCAACTATGAAAATCTTCCCAAACACTGCAAGCACTTTCTCTGTTCAGTGTTCTCGTCCAGCCTGGTGAATGGGCAAAGTGTGAGTGCTGCTATCAGCTTAAGGGGTTGTGGAAAGGCTCTGTGGAAAAGATTTTGATGAAGGTGAAACCCAGAAGCACATGGTACTTGGGAAACAAGAAGAGATGGCACACAGCAGAAAGTAGGTGTGCAGGCCATGAGGCGACTCTGCACACTGACAACTCAGGGCTGAGAAGTCAGCGTGTCGAGAGTCATCAGAGTCCCATGTGGCACCAAGGACTCCAGCTGTGAGGCTGGAAGACTGACACGCCAATCCTGTGCCCTCAAGGCAGGTGACCCACTTTCATCGCTGTTTTCCACATCTCGCACAACTGACACACAGCAGTACAATGGCCCCCTCATGTGTGATTTCCCTTTCACTGGTCTCAGTCACTCTTAGTCAACTGCAGTCTGAAACTAGTAAATGGGAAATTCCAGAAATACTCCATAAGTTTTAAATAATTTTTGTTACAGTAAGAGATTAACAGCAGTTGGTACTAGTAAAATACAACAGATAGTTACTCTCTTACTATACCCATAAATTAAATTTTATCGCAGGTTAGATGTACAGAAACAGGGCACAGAGGGTTCCACACCATCTACTGCTCTGGACATCCACTGGTGTTTTGGGATGCCCCATGCGTCACGGGAACTGCTGTAAGCACTTGGAGCCTATAAATCACTGAATGGACAAAGGAATGAAAATACACAAATGATCTGTTAGGAATGGAAAGTCTATTTGCAGGCATGACAATGAATTTGGAACATGAGACAAAGAGAATGGGGCTTGGTACGGGCAGAGGCGCCAAGGACACTGACATAGCACACTATCAACAGCTTGAGGCTGAACATGCAAGTCCAACTTGGGTTTCACCATGTTTTGTTGCTAGAGAATACTGAAAGTGCTTCGTTCTTATTATTTCAAATGCACATTCCATCTGAAATAGTGCTTTACACGTTACATAAATTTCCATTTTTATAAACTACATATACTTGTTAATGTTGTTATAATACTATTACAGGCAAGAAAATAAAAAATCAGCAGGAAACTGACAAAGATACTAATCAAATGGGTGAGAATGAAAGGTAACCTAAAATCATGCAGGTTTAAGTGGGGCCAAACTCTTTAACTGGTCAGGTCACTAGAAGATATCTACCTTACTTGGTATGGCTATTACTTTCAATTTAAGCTCAAAATTGCAGGAATTTGGGTAATAACTTTTTAGAGTATGAGGATCCTAACCTTTAAATATAATAAAGGCTTATATCACCATGTTATATAAGTCCATTTTTATGTACATGTATCCACGTTTTAAAATGAATCTCATAGTTGCACAAATGTTTCTAGAAAAAAATGACAAGAAATTAATACAGTTCTATAAGGGGAAAGAGCACACGAAAAGGTGAAAATATTAATTTTGCATTATATACACTTTTATAATGCTTGATATTTTAAAAATTTAAGTGCATGTATCATTCGATTTGGAGAAGACAGATTACTCATTTAAATATATAGATACACAATGATATACTTTGTATTTATAAATATGTATAAGGAACCTTGAGTACCTCAATTTCCTAAAAGTACATAAGTGCTCATTTACAGACTTAAAAATAAGCATAATACATATATGTACATATGTAAATATCTATAAATACTCAGAATCTTTTTTCAATGGTACAGTTCTTCCTTAAATGGTACATTATTCCATGCTTTCAAATTAACTGTATTTGATGCCTACTTCCTCTTTCCAAATAAAGGATATTTCAATTTTTACTAACTGGCAGTAATATCATTATAAATATTACAAAATATTATTCTTTTAATTTAATTTAGTCAAAATGTTAATCAAAACTCTCTGAGGTCTGCTCAAAAGATAACCCTCTAATTGCCAAGAATTAGAAGTTAAAATACAAAACATTAGAAGCAGTTGGTGGACAGAAAACTAAGATGAAAACAAGAGACTAAGTCTAACAGTTTTAATCAACTACAGAAATGATTTTTATATGGGGAATTAAAATCAAAATAAACTAAGACATTCTTAACATTATTAGTTCTTTGAGACTAAGTGATCCCTACTCGCTTTTACAACTCCTACTACTTCATGTCCCTAGCACAGTGGTCATCTCTTTCTTGTGAGTACTGAGCCTCACTGAGCTCAACCCTGCCAAGTATGAGATCCATAAGCAGGGCAGAGACAAGCAGGAGTCATTCACCACCATCCTCAGCAAGGTGTGGCACGTGCCGCAGGGGAGGAGTCCCATCATCCAACAAATCTAATAAATCCTAACTGCTTTGTACAGTACAAGGCTATTCAGAAGCCAGGAAGAATTAAATTTTCATAACCACAAGGAAATTTTAACCTAAAAAAAACCTAGGTCAAAAGTTTAGAATTAGCTGCCTTGTTTAAACAGTCATTATTATCCTTTCTGTATGATAAATGGCAACAGTAAACTCCCATTTATGAGAAAAATTCAAAAGTTTTTCAGTTTCACATGACAGGTATGAATACATCAGATACACAACAATTTCCAATTACTAATTGTTCATGGTATAATTTTAAATGCAAATAATACTAATTACTAAATGGTAAGCTTCATTAAAAATAGAAAATAGTAAAAAAACAAAAAGGGGAAAAACAGGTGGTTAACTGTAGGATTCAAAATATTAACGGTTAATCATTAATTTAAAAAGTAGTTTTTTTTACTAACACACTTAGAGATTAATTCCCTAAACTGACTTTGAAATGACTAATACATTGCCAAATATGCTGAAAGTACATTATATTATGTTTTAGGAAAATAAACTATTTGGGTTCCACATGCATTACTGATCAAAGCCATTAACCTAAATCAGTGACAGTGAATCTTTTAGAGACGCATACCCAAAACCCACTTTTTTTTTTTTTTTTTTTTGTGGCACCGGGGATTGAACTCATGACCTCGTGCTTGCCAGGCAGGCACTTAGGCCACTGAGCTAGATCCCCGGGCCAATCCACTTATTTATCACAAAGTACCAACACTGCAATTAAACCTGAATACCGAGGTCTTCGTTTAGAAAAAAATAATGCATGCATTAACATCTTTTGTCTTAAAAGAAAAACAACACACTTGCTACAGGTTCACTCCCACTGGCCTAAATAATCGACAGTTCATACATTTTCTGTGCATGTGCTCCTACATGTCTAG
Source organism: Cuniculus paca (assembly GCA_004365215.1). Classification (NCBI taxonomy): domain Eukaryota; kingdom Metazoa; phylum Chordata; class Mammalia; order Rodentia; family Cuniculidae; genus Cuniculus; species Cuniculus paca. Next base: position 7,466 of record RJWT010011662.1, read on the forward strand.
ATATGTATATTATACATGCAGCATGTATGTTTGAAATACATCTATCATCCCATTATGTTATACATACATATGAACTGTATTTGTTTTTTAACATGGTGGGGGTAGTCTTGCTATGATGCTCAGGTTGGCCATGAACTTGTAGGCTCAAGCAAACCTGTTGTTTCAATCTCCTGGGTAGCAGGTAGTACAGGTGCACAATGTACATCCAGTGTTGTCTTCACTGCTACCTTCACAAAACAGCTCATAGAAAACCGTGAGAACATGGACTCCTTATTACCTTTAGGTGGTTCTAAACAAATAAGATAAAATTTGCATTGCATAGAATTCGCAATCTAAATCTTCCTAAGGCAAGCACTCAAAAAATTATATGCTTTGAGAAGTTATTACAATTGCAATGAGCAACAGTTTTAAATTCACTCACAACAGAAGAACCTAATTCCAACACTTCTAAGGACTCTGAACCAAAGTAACAGTATGGACCTGAACTAAACAAAACTCAAATTGGCTTTCCAGCCATTCATTAGCTGTTGTCACTTACTCTGAGGTTAACAGCAACACAGAGACCAGGCTGGGAAACCATACTAAAATGTATCTGGACTTAAGAAGACTCAAAGCGCTTTTCAGTTGTGTTACTGCAGAGCACATGATGTAATTATTTTGGGTAACTAATAAAGTTCTGTATTTCCTAAACTCCCTAAGACATATATTTAAATACACCAGCGAAACAGCCATCAACACATGAGAAATTCCCTTAAACTGATGGGAGATAGCACAAGTAAACCATTTGAACCCATCATAAAAATCTTTCTTCTTGGGGGACTAAGGGAGAGCACTTGCCTAGGATTCAATCCTCGGTGGTACTAAAAAATAAAATAAACATTAAAAAAAAAAAAAGGAAGAAAAAGCACCACTGCCTTTTGGAAGGATCCCTGCAGCGCACAGTATGTATCAATGGCAGGTAGAATCTAAAAGCTTACGATGAGCTGGCTCTAGTCTTAGGAATTTGTATGCACCTATTTGATCCTCACAAGAAACCCAACTAGGTGGAAGGGACCACGCTTGGTCTCCATTTTCCAGAGGAACACAGTACGCCACAAAGAAGCAAACTTCCCAGAGCTCATCAGGCAGAAGGGCCAGGCCTGAACCCAGGCAAGACGCCCCCAGATGTGAACCTGTTGGTGCGCTATCCACACCTCTGAATCTTTCATGCACATCAGGGCATGCTGCTTAACCTGGTAATGCCGTACGTAACTTTCATGTGTGAGCTTTAACATCACATGCTCTTGAAGCCCTGTCCTGACCCTAACTGAGACCCTTACAGTGTACATACACCAAGAGCACCCCACCTCCTTTTGCAATAAATACACGTAGAGTATATACACTCTTGTTTCACATCTGTATCACTCTCTAAAATCATGAATTCCAGGATCAGGATCTATCACAGTCATTCCTTTACCCCAGGCCCAACACAGATCCACAACTCATCAGTTTTTTTTACGACCAAGCACGAATTCCAACTCTCAGAAATGTCTATTAATAATTGTAGAAAACCATTCATTTCTCACCTTCCTAAACATCACACAGAACTTCATTCCCTACAATCTGAAACATTTTTATCTCATGGGTCCATTATGGCTTGTGGCCTTACTGAGTCCTCACCTTCTCCACTATGTGGCAATCTGTCTCTGAGACAGGAGAACCACACACCACAGCACTTGCACCGCCCTAGGAATGTAGCAAGGATCACAGACAGAAAGAACAGGCTGCAAGTGTCTCAGATGCTCCTCAAAGGCATCAGGATGGAAAAGTGTATTGAAAATTTCACTTTCCAGTGAAAAACAAAGCAGTCAGTAACTAATCTAACTGATGAAAGAAGTGGTATGGGTTTATGTGCATAAGTAGGGGAAGTGGGGGGGGGCAGGGGCGCAGTCATAAAATAGATAATAAATGAAAACTTCAGGAGCTGCGAGGACAGCAGCCTCTCTTTTCTTTCCTTCTCATTTTCCCTTAGGCTAAACCTACACACCAAATGCCTCAGTTCTGGCTCAAAAAAGAAGTTCCACTTTGACTTGTTGGAAATTATAACAGACATGCTTAGACACATAATTTCACCAACATCATTCTGTAAAAAGGAAAAGTTTTTAGCACCACTTGAAGTAACTGGCATTAAAAACATCTTGTAATCCTAGCATTTAAGTTGCAATTATAACTGATGGCGATTTTACCTGCTGTTGTTAACAAAAGACCGTAAGTTCTGTTCATGATGGCTTTACTGAATTAGCCTCAGAAAACAGCTTGCCAAGGTTTCTTGCTGAGAAAAGGAGAAAGTCCATCCAGTGTCCCCACTGGCCTTGTCACTAAGAGAATCTAGAATATTCTGGCACTATCATTTGTAAAATTTATGACAAATACGTTGTTCCCAGAGGAAGGATGTACTAATTCAAGAAGTCTATAAACTTTAAAACCACGACTCAAAAACAAAATAACTATCTGTTGGCCAATAAACTACTTAACAAGTAGATGCCTTGGAGGAGAAAGCTCTGAGGCCAAGGGGAGAAGCCTAGCAAGGGGCAAGCAGGGAGCTAGTGGTATGCAAGATGGCTCTTTACAAAGTATGAGTTCTCTCATTTCCCAACATCGCATTTCATCCACACAACAAACCAAATCATAGGAGTTTTAAGTATGGAAGGCAGAGAATGAAGACCCAAGGTTGCAACACCTCCATGTCTAAGGTTACTAAAAAGCACAGGTGAATGCCGCACATGGCCAAGCCAGTCCATGGCAGCTCTCACAGACTGCTCAGCATCCACATCCCAAAACCTTCACTGCCCTTTACTCCTTGTCAGAAAGGTAATGCTCTTGCAAACTCCAAGTCTTCTGACTTCCCTCCAAAATCCTCTTCAAATCATATCCCTTGGCCTCTTTGGAGCACATCCACCTCTTACTTGGAGCTCTGCCTCAGCTGAGTGACTAGCTTTTGTGTCTGCTCACAAAAGCTGACCTCTTCCCTTGTGTCATCCTCACTTGGGGTATTTTCATGTTGGTCTTCTCTGTTGATGTCCTCAGAACAATCTATAATCATATTATTTATTTGTTTACTGCCTATATAATTCTCTGAATGGTTGGTAGCTAGGAGTGATTTTGCTCCCCAAAGGGATGTGACAATGTCGGGAGACATCTTTGGGTGTTACAAGTAAGAGAGAAGGGTTGTCAGTGGTAGCCAGTATGCAGGTCAGGGACTCTGCTCAGAGTCCTAGAACACACAGGCAGCTTCCACAACAAAGTATCTGACTCAAACAAATGGTCAACAATCTAAAGAAACCCTGCTGTAAATCCTCAATTATTTGAATAATTGAAAAAGGATTCAACATTACTTTAGCCATGTCTTTTTTATTCCTCCTTTTATTCTATTAACTGTTTCCAAAGGGCAGTAAGCCATTAGGATTACTATCTTATATTTTAACATTTTAGGGAATAACATATTTTAGCAACAACTCCTACCTTGAGATGGAGGCTTCACATTTAGCACAATAATTGTAGTATACATGTTCTATTGTTAAATACATGAGAAAACTGAAGGATGAAGAAGTATAACTGGTTATATCACTTGGACAAGACAAAGAAATCTTGAATTGACCCCAGGATAGATACCTGAATAGAAAGCTTTCCTCACTATGCCAACCTGCGCTGTCCTTCAAATATTACTCTGCAGGAAACAGTAAGGTGTGGCGATTAAAAACTTGGTTTCAAATGTTCCTTCAACCCTCCCAATGTGCCTCTATGATTCTGGAGATTACCCTCTAACCTTCAGTTTGTTCATCTGTAGAAATTTCACAGGTAAGAAAACAGCACCTACCTTACAAAGTTAGACAAAGAACACCAGAAGTGTGTTTAGAACAGTACTTAGCATGCAGTTGGCACACGTGGGTGTATCACCTACTATGATCCAATAAATACTCAAATATTTTATGCCTCCTAGCTTTTGCATTTACATAAGTAATTAAGAAAATGAATTCTGATCTCCTTGTTGAGTATGTATATAATGGAATCAATTTAATAATTAAGAAAAATAATGAAAATGTCAACTTTCTAAATACCTGTAACCTAATAACTTCTTAAATGTTCATATCCTTAAATAACTTATTTAAAAAGGACACAATTTATAATGTCTCAAATGAAAAAGAAATAGAACTGTTGGAAACCAAATAAGGTTATAATCTAAGTAATAGTTCTCAATATACACATATATAGTGCATATCTACAATGTGTATATATATGTAATATATATAGTGTATATATATTCTCCAATATTTATTCAGCAATTTCCAAAATATTATAACTTGAAATAATACTTTATAGGTAAATTCTACAATAATTTTTCATTTCTGCAAATATTTTCAGTGGAACTATGAATCACTATTGCCCAGATTTTACATAAGACTCTTAAAGACAAAGATTTGATTTGGCAAGTTTTCATGGATTAAACTAAGCAACTAGTTATCACTGTTAAAATAAGTTACAATATGTATTAAGTAGACAATGCCTCTAACACTACAATGTGATTTCGTCTATATTAAAGACTCTATTACTATTACTTAAAGAAGTATTAACTGACTTTATTACTTAAAATAGTATTAACATTCTGCTCTCAGATTTCTTCAGAAAACTGAGAAATCAAATTCCTTTATATTTGGTAAATTTAATACATAACATGCTTCTGCAGGAGAAATATATTTTTACTTAAAAATATTTCCTTAAACAGTAACTATGTATTTATGCTAAAATTATCAATCCCTTTTGCTTCTAAACAAAGGTATTATCCACAATGATATCCATAAGGAAACAAAAAAAAATGTAAAAACTATATACCCACTTTTCCATTTATGTCAACCAAAAAAAAGCCATAACATGACCATACTACAACTTCATCTTAACAATTTTTTGATGTAAAAGTATTTCAAATAAAATATAGCAACAGCGATGATCAAAATCCTCAAAATTTGCCTACAAAATACCCAACTGATTTTCTTCTACATGTGCTGCAGAAAAAAAAATTACCACTTTCACTTTCTAGTTGTCTTGTATTAGCTAGATACACAGCTCCATCATTCCTACATTAAGTATTTTGGCTATTAACACATTCGTTTCTGGTTACAGTTTAACCTACCATTTTAGATCTTCTGCATGTGTTATTCCCAATACAAATTATCTGACTTGCTACTGATGTTATTTATCTAGATGCAAATATGCCACTGAAGTGTCAGCTTCTTACTGTAAGCAGGGTGGGCATTTGGTTTAATTGTTTAAACTCTTTCATCAAACCACATCAAGTGTAGAAAATCACACCAAAGGGTGGGAACACGTACAACACTACAATCCTTTCACTTCACAGACTCCACAGTCACTTTGCAACAAACATATCTGTCACACCGAGGGCTATGTGCACAGTCACGTTACCAGTCATGGCAGGTCAGCCATCCCCCATTATCTGTGCGTGGCGGCACACCTGAGCTCCCTGCCCCTGCACGTCACAGTCACATTCTGGAGCAGCTCTGGGGCTGACTGGCTCTCAGGCTGCAGTCCTGGGAGTCCTCCCCCACTACCTCTCCATGGCAACCACAGCCCCAGAGAAGCCAGTCCACCTCTTACGCAAATGAAAGGAGGCCACAAATGTCAGCAGTCAAAACAGCCCCCCCTTTCCTCCCTAATAATTTTCTTCTTAAAGTAACAGTAGTACGCTCTTATCTGCATTTGAGAATACCTTCCCAACCATTTAATGGCTGGGAAAGCAATTTAGGAAAATCAGAGTTAAAACTTCATCTGTATGAATACTTATGTAACCCGACTGAGGATCCAAAGATGATTATGATTTGTTGAGTTTCATTTACCAATCTAGTACCTTGCAAGTGTGCTTTGGATCTGGGCTTCCCAGTTAACAGTCCTTTAAGACATTAGCTATTCTGTAACTGGCAAGAGAAAGATAGGAGGAAGGGAAGACCATCTATTATCATTGTTACAAAACAATTGTACGACAACCAATATGCATTATTTTTTTACTGATACTCATCATTTATTTAAAAAGTTGGTTAATATTATTAGTTTTTTTTTTCTTTTGGAACCAAATTTCTATTAATCCTACAGGAAGCAAAAAATAACAAATCATCCTTCAACTGTTATCACCTTTAACTTGTATTTTAATTGTTTTAAATCTCATTTCCTAGGTACATATTTAAAAAAACAAATACAATGGCACATTTACATGTCATATGGCTGTGTAGACTGGAGAGCTAATATAATCTCCATTTACAAAATCATGACAACAGTAACTGACAGGTGTATAAATGTAACATTTTAAAATACATGTTTTAATTCATGGGATGTACTAAATATCAAGTTCTCTTAAATTGTTACCCAGTATGTGATCATTGTATAAGAACTCCAATGAAGTAGCATTGGACCACGTTTGTTTCGATGGTTAATGAACACTTTAAGTGTGGTGGCCTTCATGTCCTCCAAAGGATATATTCTCCCAAGGGAAAATGAAGTGGAACGCAGAACCATTATGTTCACTTGAAAAACAATGTAAGAGAATAATAGTAAATTAAAATAATACAAATACCTGGGTGTGTATACACAAATTTTATTGTCCCATAAAAGGAGCAGTTTAAAAACTTTCATCTAATTATTCAGTAATCATTTACTAAGCACCAACATGCTAGTGCACTGACCTTTAAGGACAGATAGGGTATGAGGCATATTCACAAAGGGCCACTTTAGCAGTAGAGTCTACACCTCATGCACTCAAGCCCGTCGTGGGGGAAGCTGCCCAGAATGACACCAGATGAATCTCAAGTAAGGTGTGGTGTTGTACACAGCAGTGATAGAGTAAAGAGATTCAGGCAAATCATGATAGCTACAAAAGCACAGTATGTAAGCAAGGAAAACCACAGCAGGTCAGTATCCAGCATTTGGAAGTTCAGATGTAAAACAGCACTAGAAGAGAAGCATAGGTGACTGGCAAGAAAAGGGATGTAGTGCCATAAAGGGATCTAAGCCTTTACTCTGAGCTCCAGGACTAAGACTACAGGATGTTAGACAATACAACAACATAACCAGATTAAAAAGTACTCAAACTATTGACTGCTTTTGCTTCTAAATGTTCAATGAGAATCCCTGGTCCCATCTCATCCCTGTCTCCACCTCCATCAAAATATACAATTTATGAAAGTAGCAATGTCTGTGTAACTCAAACAGCTGTTAGCACAGACTGAGCTACTAAATACATGCGTATCTATGTACACATGAGGTAATTTTTTCGTTTGCAAAGCTTAACAAGTCAACCCAGTGTGACTTGTGTCAAGAGACTAGGAATTCAGTGCCAGCAACAGCACCATCATGGAGCTGGATGCACCTGGGATGCCTTCCCACCTGCAGCTGCAAACTATGAAACATGGAAAACTTACTCCATTCCAACACTCACTAACCCAAAGTACAGTATTTGCTCAAATTCTCTGTCTTCCAGGCTAGACCACAAGGGCAAGAGCTCTATCCTATTCATTCTTATTTCTCTAACATCTAGCTCCATATTTACTCCATCAGAAATGCCAAAACATATTTTGAACAAATGTTTGCCAGGTTCCCTTCGCTATAAGATCAGTAATTCTCATATTTTATTTAGGAGTCAACTTCTTGGGAGCCAGGTAACTTGGGAGTAGTTCTGAAATGTAACTGACATCATCAACTGCTTTCCTTAATATTTCTACTCTATTTCACTAAATACAGGACTGGATGGATGCTATTTTCAAAAAAACTAACCTTCACAGAAGTATCATTGCAACCTTTATAAATGCAGTACAGGTGAAGAGTCACACATCATTTTCCAAATCACTGGCAAAATTCAAATCAGTGGCCTGTATTCTCAAATCAAACCTCCTACAGTTGATTTTAAAAGGATCTCCTTTCTAGAATCACATATTGTGTTTTGGACTCTGCAGAGGGGAGAAAACAAAATATCTAGACTTCCCAAAGTCACAGAAGTACCTTATAAAACAGACACAGGAGCTACCAGATGAATCTGACTGCCTGGATTCCTTTCATGCCACACGTACTAAAGAGACACAACCATTCAACATGCTGGCTTCATGGATTTATGAACCCTAAACCTAGTATAGGTCACACTTTTAAAATTAATATATCATAATTACTGATTGTTAGGAAAGGTCCTGCAGAGATAGCAACTTTTTTCCCATTTTACAAAGAATTATGAAATTTTCTATCCACACTCTAACCTATTTAGAAACAGTTGTAAGGACAAATATTCAAAGGAGAAGCCACTGTAACCAATCCTAAACATACTAGAAAATACCACGAACTACAATATCCCTAAGCACTAAAGAAAACATACACGCAACTCAGAGTGAAACTCAGAAACTAGTAACCTCATGAGATTGCATCAGTAATCATCTGTGGTAACAGAAAACAGCCAAATAACTGAGATAAGTGTCCTTTATTATAGGATTGTGGGACATGCTGATGAACAGAGATCATCGTCTAGATCTCAGACTCCTACAAAACTACCAGGAGGACAGCAAAGCTGAGGGTAAGGACCATTTGATAAGTATCCAGAGGATATACTGCCAACCATTTGAGTGCAAGGATTCTCTTTAACAAAGAATTTTATAGCTGTCCAGGTGACAGTAGCTAGACTTTTACTATCCGCTGACTTAGGAAACACATTAATAATAAAATATCCCAAAGCAGTATTTTTAAACATATGTGTAGACAATATCATCTACATTTGTTGATCTATTTGAAATATGACAGCTATATAAAGTGGCTAAATATCATTACCAAGCCCTAGCAATCTCAAGAAAGTAAGGATAGCTTGACATGAGGAAGAAAAAAAAAAAATATATATATATATATATTTCTACAATACACTACAGACATATAAAAGGAAAACAGTGATTAAAAATTTCCAAAACATTCTAAGTAAAATACTCAGAAAATTATGATTAAAACATACATTCCAAAACTATGTAAAATGATCTACAAGAAGTTAGCTATAATTACTATATTTAATTGTGAACATTCCTATTAAAGTAATACTACAGGTTGAACATCCTCATCCAGAAATCCAAAATCTAAAATTTTTTATTGCCAACAAATGGAAAACTCCATACCCTTTAATTTCATGCACAAAATTATTCTAAAAATTGTGCAAAATTATCTTCAGGTTACGTGTAAAAGGTGCACATGATACACAAATTTCGTACTGAGACCTAGGTCCCATTGCCAATATATCTCATTATGTACACACAAATATTTTAAAATCAGAAAAAAACTGAAATCTAAAATATTTCTGGTCCCAAGCATTTTGGATAAGCAATATACAACCTATGTATAATAATTCATAAGAGATCCTAAACAATACAATTTATAGTTTTTAAAAATCTCAAGTTATAAAAATTATAAAAAACAAAAATATTTTATTTGCAGCTGATACAACAATCTCATTAGAGAAATCTAAAAAAAAAATCAACTGAATTGATAAAAATAAGAATTCAGTAAGATGGCCATATACAAAATCAACTTACTAAAAAAATTATTAGAAAAAAAAGTGTAGCAACATGTTCCCAAGTGCAAATTTAAGGGAAGGAAACATGAGTATAATAATCTTTTTGCTGTGCGTGCGCGCACATATGTGCATGTATTTTACTGGAGACTGAACCCATGCATGTGTGCATGTATGTGTGTTTATTTTACTGGAGCTTTTTGAACTGAGTTCATCACCTTTTATTTTTGAGAAAAGATCTCACCAAGTTATACCCAGGTGAGACTCAAATTTGTGATTCTCCTGACTCACCCACCCAAGACTGCTGTGATTACAGGCATGGGTCACTCTGCCCAGTTCACTTTTCTTTATCAACATTACATGTCCACAATCTAAGGCTCCCATAACAAAGCAAATTAAAGACCCTTTCTTCCTCGCCAGGTGTATGACACACATCTGCAATCCCAGCACTCGGGAAGGTTGAGGATGGAGCGGCACAAGTTCAAGCACAACCTGGGCAACTTAGTGTGATCCCATCTCAAAAGAAAAAAGGGCCAGGGATGTAGCTCAGGCAAATGTCCTGGGTTCAGTTAATCCCTAGTACTGGGCGGAAAAAAAAAAAAGAAAAAGACACCTATTTCACCTTCAAATCTTTCACAATGCCCAAGTTATTCACTAGCAGTTTATTAATCCAATTTCACTTCCAAATAAAACCTGAAGACATTTAAACTTATTTTCTGCTCTGGATTGTTTCCTAGGGTTTACATTAACGTATTCCTTTTATCTCACCATTTATTCTGATCTGGACCCCTAACAACTCCCCATTTTCTTAATCTGACATATGACTTCTGCTAAGTTGTTGAGCAATCAAACATACAATAAAAGAAGCAAATAGTAACTCTTCTTTTCTACAGTTCTCCACAATGATGCACAATCTCCTTCCGCATTGCACTCTCCTCCCTCATAAACAGAACTGGCTTAACAGGGTGCTTGTCTGGGGCTTTACAGACCAAGCATATTAATCTATATCATTCTGTTTATTTTGTATAACTTGCTTTGAGAATAGAGAATGTCTTTTTTAATCATGGTAATAAAATCACCTCCTTCAAATCCAGGATGCTGGTGGAAATAACTCAATTTATACCCTGGAACTTGCTAGTTTAAAAAAATTCTGATCCTCCAGATTTTCTATTTTAAATACAAACAAGAGACAACAATATGCAAGAGATTTATTTTAACTGAAGAATTTTCCTTTCTCTCCAGTTTAGATTCCTCAAGCATACTGTATTAGTCAGTCTTCCTGTCACTGGAACAGAATACCCGACACCCAACCTAAAGAAGGGGTTTACTCAGCTCAGGGTATCTAAGGCTTCAGTCTACGGTCAGCTGGCCTGAGACAGGACTATGCTGGCCCCAGGGCCTGGTGCAGTAAGACTGCTCACTTCCCAAAGGAAGCAGAGCACAGGGAGAGCAGAGATAGACCTTCTGAAGCTCCCCAGTGGTGACCTCCAACAGGCCCAGCTCCTAACAGCACACCCATGACCCAGTCAGCTCTGCGGCTCGCAACCCAGTCAAAATGACAGTTAAGATTAACTGGCACACACAAACACATTCAGCACACTGTAACTTTCAGTTTGTAACTTTCATTACAAGTGTAATTCTGTAACAATTTCTGCAATTACTATTATACTTTCTTACAGACAGTGAACACTAAAAAGCAGGAATTTCCACCCTATTATGCAGAGTATACTGAGCAACGTACCTTTCACAAAAGAGCGAATGAAAGATCAAACTGAAGCTAATAAGGACAGCGATCTAAAATAGGTATTTAAAATGCAGAACTTTTTTTTTTTTGGTTATGGCAGGATAATTGTAAAAATGAAATATTGCAAATCTTGAATTAGGTTCTTAAATCAAATGATATTGGTTGGGTTTTGTTTGGTGCTGGGGACTGAACCCAAGGTTTCTTGTGTATGTACCCATCTCTGAATACTCAGACTCTAACTGAAAAAGAGCCACGACAGCTTTTGGTCAAATAACATGCTGTGTGATGAAATCATACCTGAAATGAAAAAAGATAAAGGGTTTCACAGTAATCAGTCATGTGATACACAATATAATGTAGTCATTCAAAACTGCTATCTAAAAGGAATTTGAATAACATTGAGAAATACTAGTGATTTAAAATAAAACTGTATCACAAAACATATACTGCATCATGCCAACTGCGTTGTAAAATTTACACCTGTATAGCATATGTCCATACACATGTGCAAACGTGCATGCACATAGTCTAGATATGTATGTGTATGTAGGTATATCTAGACTATGTAAATCAAACAGCAAGTTGTAATTTCTACATGATATAATTATAGGTGATTATAATTTTCCTGAGTATATGGTTCTTCCAAATTTTCTGCAATGAACACATATTAATAAGCACTATAAATTTTCTTGTAAATCTACTACAAGAGAAGAAAGAAAGAAATGATATACTTTCCTTCATACAATGATTTCCACAACATCAATGTCGGTATCAACTGCTGTTCACACAGTTGTGAAGCAAATGAGTGAACCAAGTGTAACATCCCAAATTCCCTTAGACTAGCACTCCAACTGATGATTAAACAAAATGAATGTGTCTGGGCACAGTGGTGCATGCCTGTGATCCCAGCACTCTAGGAGGCCAATGCAGGAATATCACAAGTTCAAGCCCAGTCTGGACAACTTAGTAACTCAGTAAGACCCTGTCTCAAAAAAACAAAACCAAAAAGAAAGAAATGAATGCAGAGTGGGCACTTTTTACAATTTACTGAAAACTATATGAGCTAAACGAGCTTAAAAGCTCTTAGCTTTCCACTGTAGTACTCTCAGAAATGGAGAAAGGTAAAATAACTGATTTTTTTCCCTGATACTAACAAGCTATATGGCTCATATTTCTACATGAAGAACAATGAAAATGTACATTCCCCTTCTTTTATTCTACCTGTGAGATCCTCAGTTGGAAAAATAACCTTAATGCAGAAGCAGCACTATATACCAAAGTATTTATTCTAACTGTATTCACGCTGGAAAGCACCACTACCCAGTTGGACTGAGTGCCTTTATCTCATACACCATCACGTCACTTCTTGTTGGGAGGAGATGGTAGAGCTGGGAAAGGAGAACCGGGTCTTCTTTCCTCTCCAAATACTGCCTACCTTAAACACATCCTCACCTGGTGTTCCTCCACCACCACCTTACTTTTACCTTGGAAATCATTCTGTCCCTGCCTGGTGCTGTGGAATCAGTGCTCCCCACAGTAACTCCCCATGGTTTTAGAACAGTCTACTGATGCCAAGGTACCTATCTTTATTTTTATGTTATAGCCTAACATTTAGATTAACTTATAATTAATGATGTTTTCTTACAATAATTTTTTTTCCCTATAGCTTATGATACATTTCTACGTTGCCTCTTTTACTTTTACCTTTGGCAAATTCTATCTTCTTACCTGATCAGAAGAAAACACCACTCTTTTAAATAAATCAGAAATTGGCAATCAGGACATCTCAACGTTTAAAAAGCAAGCAAAATATGGCTAAACTGCAAAACAACTCCACACACAAAAACACTAACATATTAGGAAACATTTATAATAATTTTATACCTTGTCTCTTGCAAATTTTATTCTGAAACACCCATATACTACAGAAACATGTCATTTTAGATTTTTTTCACCAAAGAGATGCAAATTAAAGCAGCTGCACAGAAAGTCTTCTGATCTGTGGAAAATGACAGCTGTGAAGTATAAAGACACAAAGCACAATTACAAGAACTACACAGTTTTTCCAATAACAAAAATCAATTTTAAAAACTGGTGATGAGAACTTCCACCCTCACTCCCAGAAATTACTTCCTGGGCAAAAGTCTTTACAACATTTGCCGGCCACTTGGCATGTATGTTCAAAGCACAGCAGTTCTATCTACTAAAGCTTCTCCTTTACAAAGTTACCTAGTCTCGTTCTGCTGAAATGAATCCCTGCAGCTGCATTTCAAGGAAAAAAAGTAAGCGGATGGAACACCCTATACTGGATAGAGTAGGGGTCTGTATTTAGACAAATTAAAGCTCAATTTCTGGTTCTGTCACTCATTAGCTATGATACGAAGCAAGTGACAAACTCTCCACATCTCAGCTTCTACACACACACATACACACATTTTATATACAACCATCTTCCCACAATATGGTTTAAATTACTGAGACAACTGATATCCAGACACAGCAAAGGACTCCAATGTATATTAGCCCTCATGTTCTTCACTAACACAAAGTTTTTAAACTGACAAATTTACACACATAAGGATCAGAAATAATCTTAAATTTCACTAGAATGGACAGTATCCTCAGAGCTTTTTTTTTTCTAATCATGTTTAAACCAGATATAATAATGGTACACACCTGTAATCCTAACTACTCCAAAGGCTGAGGCAGGAGGATCATTAGTTCAAAATCAGCCTCGGCAATTTAATGAGACTGCCTCAAATAAAAAAATGTAGTAACGCCTGAGGGTACAGTTCAGTAGTACAGTGCCCCTAGGTTTGCTCCCTAGTACCACCAAAAACAAATTAAAACGATGTTTAAATTTAAGGTTAAAAACCCTTACATATGACACAGTATTACACAAAGCTATCTCTAGGTGGCTCTTTAAACACATTATTTCCCTACTCTGGGCACTTGCAGGAAGTTGCATTTTATTACTTAGACGTGTGCATGTTAGGCAAACTCAGTAAGAGGAGTACTACACATTTTTAATGTGCATGGACATAACATGGTTTGGGGACCAGCAGAACACACTCCTCTACTCTTCCAAAGCTACTGTATGCACAAATGGAGTCATGAGTTTCCAAATGCTGCTTTCGGCCACGAGGTTGTCCCAGCACCAGCCACGGCAGCCTCTGTTCACACCAGCTGACCTAACCGCACGCCACGGCATGCTTCTCTCCTGTGGAAAGTCCCCCACACCAGTTTTGAGCTCATTCTGAAACCAGAGAGGACAGTTCCTCCTGTAAATCATCCGGGCAAGATTATATAAAAGAACAGTGTTTAACAAAGCCACAAAGGTTCCCTCCCAAGACTGCCGAAGCATAATTATGGGCAAGTATAATTATGGAAAGAGAAGCTAACAGAAAGAGAAAGAAGAGACAGACAGAGAGAAGAGTAGGAGGAGGAGGTGGAGAAGGAGGAGGAGGAAGGGAGGGGAGGGGGCTGGCTGGCCAAGTACATATTTATACACATTAACAATAAAAACTTCAGTCCCTCTTAATAAAGTAACTTTAGCAATACTCACTCATGTACTACGTGCGCCCACAATTTTTCTACCCCAGAAGGAAAAACTATAGGAGTCTGCACGTTGCCACATAAGGTGTAGCCAGGATGACTTGCCTACCCATTAAAAATATGAAGTATTGGTCAATATACACATATATATTTATCCTGCCTGGTTATATTTTCCCTATAAATCATGGAAGGAGCATGTGTGTGCATAAACACATATATATGCATACACATACATGCATATACACAGTAAAGACAAAACTAAAAAGGTAAGCCACGATATTTTTAAATGGATTTACTGGAGGGGAAGAGGACAGAGACAGAAGCTGGACTCAACAATATTTTGATGTCTAGATTACATTTTGGAACAATATAGATAAATATCCTATGTATAATTATAAAACAAAAATATCCTAAAAGTCAAAAATAAAATGTGAGAAATTAACTTAATTATGCATTAACTTCCTAATCACAAAAACAGGAAGAAGTGACATTAAAATACTTCAGTTCAACTATCAATCACTAGTGGGAAATATACTAAGGACAGAAAAAATGCAGAAAAATGATGGTAGTGTTATTCTGAAATTACTGTAAGTCAGAAGATAAATCAACTAAGTAATTTTATCACTCACAGAGTCATTAAGAACACAATTCTCATTTTGAGAAAAAGGGGATACAAGTATAAGATCTTGATACAGACACAGTTCTGATTTTTACTTTAAAATATATATGTGAACCTGTATATGTGCGCA
>RJWT010011663.1:0-23077 GCA_004365215.1 Cuniculus paca
GGGGGACACTTTGAGTGCTAAACCTAATAAAGTATTATTATATAGAAATGAAGCAATTGGAATGGGTCTGTAATCCAATGTAACCTATGTTCTCATAAGAAGAGGAAAACACACAAAAAGCATATATGCATAAAGGGGCAGCTAGGTGAAGAGGAAGCAAATGTTTAATCTTCTGCAAATGAATCGGGCTTAAGAGGCCGAAAACCCAGCCATGGATAGAGATTTTAGACGTACAGTCTACAGATGTGTGAGAAAATAAATTTCTGATGTGTAGTTGCCTGTTTACACATATATTGTGATAACCCTAGGAAACGAATACAATTAGAGTTAAAATTGAATTGCAATATGCCCGGGTATAGTTTCAGTGGTACAGTTGAAGAGAATCATAAGTACTGTGTTAATTTCTTTTCTCTCATTTCTGAGACAAAATACCTGACACCCAAAGATAGAGGTTTATTTAGTTTACAGTTTTTAAAGGTTTTAGTCCATGATCACCAGCTGGATCTAAGGCAGGGTAGTATGGCAGACAGACAATGCAGAGGGGAAACAGTTCATCGTGAGCAGACGGCAGCAAAGTAAGCAAGCAAGCAAGAAACCTGATGAGCCCCTTTTGTCCCTTATACTGTGTCCAGGTGACTGGGATTACGAAAGTGCCAAACCAGTCAGTGGACTGATTTAAGAATCATCCACCCTTAGTCCTAGCATCGCACCATAAATCAATCGCACAATCTAGATTCACCCACCTCTAAAAAAGCCCCACCTATGACCACATGAGGCTTTCAGGGGCACATCTCGACACAACCACAACAAGTATGTTAAACAGTAAGTAAAGACAAGGTTTAACATTGAATGACCTTCCAAATCTGCTAGACAAGCCTACACCAGAACATATTTTAGCAGATTCATTCTATCTTTCTTAATATACAAATGTATGTTTAGAGGCAAAATCTTATCAGTTACTTAAAAATAATGATTACTAGAAACATTGTTATGTTCCTGGAAATAAAGTACCAAACACACTATTTTTCTTGTTTATGGTTTTCCAAAATTAGTTTTACACCTACTCCTTCTATCATTTTAAAATATTAAAGTAGTTTACATTAGCAACTTATTTTAATGATACTTTTATGGTAGTAAGGTCTCAGGAAAAAAATCATTTAAGACAATCCCCAAATTAGAAATAGAATACTGAAATTAACTTATAAAGCTTGATATGCATATAAATACTTATGCATGTTTGCATGAATAAATTTAAGTTTGTGTGTGTTCTCACGTAGGCGCTCACAAACACTACAAATGTTCCTTGACTTACTATGGGTTTATTGCTTGATAAACTCTTCATAAATTGAAGTTTGTAAGTTGGAAAAGTATTTAATGTACCCAGCCTACCAAGCATCAGTTTAGCAATGCTATCAACCGTAAAGTATTGTTTATTTGTCAGCACGATTAGGTGGCTCACTGAGATTGTAAATGTTAGTACAAATACTAGGTTTGAATTAACAACACATTCTAAGAAAAACGAAAAGGAAACTGAAGGTGTATTAACTTTACTTTTTATCAGATGGCATTGAGTGTACTGCTGTGACCTGTGGAAGGCACACAATTCTGCCAGATCTTTTTGGTGACATTTCTTACTGAGGGACTACCGACATTCTGACACAGCAACTCTTCATTGTCACTACGTTCGGTAGCGTTCAGTCATTATGACCATCAAAGTGTCCCTGTGTATTTTCAAATCCCATCAGAATTGTGCACAGGGAAAAAGTGTAAGGACAAGCCCTAAAAACATCATGGAAATACAAGAGCAAAATCTAGAAGTAACATTTTAATCTTGCATAAAGAAAGATCCAAGTTTCTGAGGATGTGAAGAAAAGCATTTGTTGTCTGAATAGTAGCAAATTGTTACAAATGTCATTTCCGCAATGGAGTAGGATCTTGAGGGTTTGAAGACACTTGTATTATAGTCAGTGTTACTTTTACACAGTACATTCTCTGTTTTTACAGATATTCTCTTGACCCAAGATTAAGAGTTTATGATTAGGTATAAAGTACAGGACTAAAGTATGGCATACCTCAAGCATTGGAAACTGTTTAATTACTGTGTCATATAGATATTTATGTCTCATTCACTTAAAGGAAGAAAAACCACTAAGAGCTCTTAATGAATCCTGAAAATATATAATCTTGACAGATATATTTTCTTCAATTAAAACATTCTGAAGGAAGTTTGAATAGCAATATTTGAATTTTTGTGATGTGAACAGTACAGAAAATTGATAGCAAATTTAACATCATACACAAAACAATTTATTCTTTGTATTTTCACTTTAAAAATTATGCAGATGATGCAAATAGTTCTTCACTATATTTATAGTAAATTGTTGTACATAGGAAATCACAGGGAAAAATTCAGAGCATATTTCAGAACTTCTTTATATAGTATTTATAAAAGATTGGATTCTCATATTGAGAAATGCAAGAATGTACACTTCTCAAGAAATAGCAACATAAAAAAAGAAATAGCAATGCATCGGTATTTTCATTGTAATAATTCCCAGTGAGAATGAGCATTTGTTAATATGCTTTCATTTCTAAGGTCAGTCATCTTTTGTAAACGTACAGTTTTAGCTTGATTCAGGAACAATTCCGTTCCGAACACCTTTCAGTAAAATTTTGTTTAGGCCACAAATTCAGCATCTAAAAATGACACACCTGGGGCCATTTTCCCCAGAATTGCAAAACCAATTAAGCTTGTGAACTAAGATATTTCATTTGTCATCTTCATTTTGAAGGTCATTCCTGCATTCCTTTGTAAAACTTTGAATTCTGGATACTAACTCAATATTGACTTAGTAGATTTAGAATTCTTTTTGCATACTTGAACTTATTTCTGACATAGGCTGTCTTTTACTATGTTAAATTTTAATTTTAACAGATTCAAATTTATGGACTTCTTCCATTCAGGGTTGTCATGCTTTGAATGTTTGTGTCCTTTAGCACTTATGTGAAATTCTAGTGCCATCATTATAGTGTGAAGAAATGAGACACTTGCAGGGTGATTAGGAGGGCTCTGTCCTAATGAGTGGGCTGTGACACCATGAAAGAGCAAGACGGGACTTCTCTTTCTCTGGGCCTGTATCTTCTATCATAGAATGAGGCAGTGAGATGGCCCTCCCTAGATGCTAGGTCCACTATCTTTGATTTCCTGTCTTTCAAAACTAAGTTAATAATTTTCTTCATCATAAATTGCCAAGATGTGGTATTCTGTTACAGCAACACAAAATGGACACAATTTCTGTGTCAGTCTAAGTTCTATGAAACACCAATATTATGTTACTGTTTATGTTTTCATAAATGTTAAAATTTTATTTAATATTTTATATTTTTGTTTAGGTAACTGCTGCTAATTTTTTTCATGCAAATAGCTAAATACTCCAGGGTTATTTATGAAGAAGCAGTCTTTATCTACTCATTCATAAATGATTCAAAAATTACAAAATTAATTTCATCTGTGAGCTGGCCTCTTTATATCTGTCATTCCTGAGGGAAAAAAAATCTAATGCCAGAAAAATTGATTTTTCCTTTCAGGTTGTATTTCAAAATTCCTTACCTACTTATTCTTTTGCATTCTAGTATGATTTAAAATCCCAACCTTAGTAGACTTCAGTAAAAAAATGCTACAGATACGCCATGTACTGTGCTACATCATTATTGTGGTCAAAGGATACTCCTTGTATTCAAACTAATCACAATTTCTATAGCAAAAAAATAAATATCACCGCATGGATACAGAGTAATCTGAAATATTTCCACAGTATTTCATATCAGCTTTGCCACTTAAGGAGTTCAGATCAGATTAGCTCTTCCTATGAAGGTAGGTTTCAGGGTAAAAATATTCTATGAAGAAACTATTGCATTTTTATATTAGCAAATGATCATTGGAAAATTATATTTTAAATATTCCATTATGATATTATAAGATAGTACATTTAGTACTATTTGACAGATAATTTATAAATCCATTATGATATAAATATAAGAACATTGATTTAAAATAGTCTAGATATACACACTGTTTATGCATAGGAAGGCTCAAGTAATATTATGACTGCAATGCTTCTAAAATTTATCCAAATATTCATAGTATTCTAAGAGCTTACCTTTTGAAGAAGTCTATACAATTATGCCAAATATACAGCACACATAAATTTGTTATAAACAGTATTTGGAATGTATATATCTGATAAAGGATTTATATCCAAAATACAGGATAACATTTTGAAACTAAGTTAGAAATTAAGCAAAAAAGTTAAATAATAGAACAATCTTGACCTAATACTTCTATATGTATGTATAAATAAATTAGAGGCACATGAAAAATTGTCAATATCATTAATTAAGGAAATTCAAATTTAAGCTACAGTGATATCTTGCAATATTTAGGCTTGAATTGGCTAAACTTAAGGGGAAATAATGTGTTGGTGAATATGTGATACAATTCAAATTTTCATACATTGCTGAAGGGAATGAAAATGCTTTAATCACTTTGGATAACATGGCAGTAATGTCTACAAAGTCATACATGCACAAAGCACATAAATCAGAAATTCCAAGGTTTTTAACATGAGAAATAAATTTCTGGATATTTTATGGGGAAAATAAATTGTTTGATGTATGGAAAATACATAGATGTCTCTAGCAGCTTTCATCACAGTATATCAAAACTGGTTCACCCTTAAAGTCTATCATCTGCACAGTGGATAAACTGCAGTGTATACTGTAGAATGCCACCTAGCAAAAAAATAAGTTATTGATTTATGCCAAAATGTTGAAAAATACCATTAGCATAATGTCAAAAGAGTCAAACTTATATGCCTCACATGATTTTATTTTAATTAACAGAAAATAAACTTATAGTGACTGAAACAAGCTGTGATTCCCAAGGGTTCTGGTTGGAGGAAAAGAATATCTGCGAAGAAGTATAAGGATGAATTTTGAGATGATAGAAATGTTTATAGATTTATTGGGGAGAGGACTATAAATCTATACATTAATGCTAAATCTTCTAATTCATACACAAATACTTGAATTTATGTGATACTTATAATAGATATGAGAAAAAATAAAATTTTTAGAATAAAATGTTAAAAACATAAAAGCAATGTCAGTAAAACCAATGTAAACTTTTATTTATTTATTTATTTATTTATTTATTTATTTTTTTGCGGCACTGGGGATTGAACGCATGACCTTGCACTTGCCAGGTAGGCGCTTAGGCCACTGAGCTAAATCCCCAGCTTAAACTTTTAAATATAGCTCTCATCTTTTTTTTCTCTTCATTTTCTGGATAATTAAAAGAGTATCTTATTAAAATAATCTTTACTCAAATTTGATGTTTGAAAGAATCCCTTCAACAATGTATTAAGAAAATTCTGAGATTTTGATGACACAAGCCTAAAAATTAGTTTCCTGAGATCTTTGCATGGAGAAACAACCTGTTACCAAAACTATCACAGATTTAATTTCACAATTGAATGTCTAATTTAGATTTCACATACGTTCTTTAACCACATGCACTGATTCTTATGACAATAAATGAATAAAGGGTATTTTTCACTCTTTGTACACCTCTAATGTGAAGCAACTCAATCGCTCTCTTTATTGAAGCAGTTTGTACTACAACATGAATGTCTACCTGTTCATTTTTTCCAGGTCTGGTACCAGACAGTAATTGCTTTCCAAGTTGATTCATGAGGAAATTGCTTCAGTGTTGGAGATGGTATTTTTCCCTGATTTTTTCATAACACAAATTCTAATCATATGGAAGACATTTTAGCTACAAATTCAAATGTGATTTTCTTTTTTCTGGAAAATATCTTAGAATAATAATAATAATAATTTGAAAAAATTTAGCAATATTGAAACCACATTTAACAGTAAGAAAGTTATTGAGTCATCACAATGTCTAATTTTATATTTGTAACATGTTCTGATTTTTAAGATTTATTATATACTGAAATAATTTTATATTTGAAATTTTAAGACAGTATTTTAATGATTATTTTCTCACTTTAAGCTTTAATCTTCTCGCTTTAAGCTGCTAAATCAAAATAGTTTCTTTATATTTGAGTAAAGCATCTATCTTAATTCTATAATACTGTCATTGCAGAAATGTAATAACCCTATCAAACATCTATTTTCTCTTAGAAAAATTTCAGATATAAGAAATTATAAGCATTATCTGTAGAATTTCTTATTTATATATTCAGAATCATTTTAATATCTTAGTGATCTAAAACATATGACAACTTATCTAATGTTTTGAGTCTTAATATTTAAACTGATTCATAAATATATACATAAGTAGCCTATTATATTAAGTGTAATCTTTTTTATCCCAATTATTCCCATGAGCAAAGTTTCATATTTCTTGCACAGCATATAAGATTTATTTATGATCCATATTTCCTCTAATGCAGTTTCTCAAGCTCATCTTCTTTCTTCTACATATCTTAAACAGAATTTATCTGAAAGACTCGTAGTATTTTTTTAACAAAAAGTAATCTTCAAATAGCATAAATATTATTGAAATTTACAATTTAGAGCTGAATAATTTCAAACATCATGTCTAATACCATCATAGAAAAAGTGATCAGATTCTCACTTCAAGAATTTTGAATTTTTCAGATTTATTCAGATACTGCATTCTTGACAAATTTTGACTATAGAGTTTTCCTAATATTGAAAATAATAATAAATCTTCCAATACTTCATATTATCCTTTACACTTGTCCAAATTAACAATAAAATCTCACATGTGTACACTATAAATAAGTAATCAAAAAATGGGGTAATCTACATCTGAGTTTTACATACGGCGTTACTGCTCACTTGAACTTCTGTGATATTTTTAATGTGTCACACCACTGTGAGCTCTAGAGGAAAAAAAAGGATAACACATATGCATATCATTCTTAATGTTCAGTAGATGAAGTGTCTTCAAATATCTGCTGGGACCTAATTTTCTTTTCTCTGGCATTGTTGTCTCAGTCAATCTTGTTAATCTCTCAAACTGAGAGAATTTTTCAGGTTTTCTGGTATTTTCAAGTACTTGCAAGATCTATCAATGTGAATCTTTATCACTGATAGCCCATGGAATTTCATGTACCTGGTATTGAGAGGTGAGTCATAAATGTGAAGTCATATTTTTAGTTGAACTTTATAAACTTTTTGATCCTTTACCATGTTTAAAAGTTCTATGTACAAATGTACTCAATGCATGCACCTTGAAAACCAAACAGATTTTTCTCACGTGTGTTCATATCACCTACTAGTAACTGATTTACAGTATCTGGAGAAAAAAAATAGCATAATACCCAACAGTAAACAACGGCTCCATAAAGCTGTTTCCCCTTGTATTATTGAAGTCCTATTGCTTTTTTTTCATTCATTGTTTAAATTCACTTATCCATATTCAATTCCAGTACTGCCAATTAATCAGAATAATTTGAACATCATGACCCACATATCTCAGAACTCAGTAAAAAACTGACTTTAATTGAACAACCTCAGGTTTTGTTGCACATATCATTGCTATATATTAATATTATTCATATATGTATCATTAATAATATGAATATATACATTTAATTTATGTTTAATGTAGCCTAGTGAAAATCAAACGTGTTAAAAGATCATCAGGATTATCAACTAGTTATTTAAATATAAAAAATAAACCTTGACAACATGACGAGTTTAAAATATTTTGCATACATTTTTCCAGTTTGACAATAACAATGACATGCAAAAACCTTCATTAGCATGTTTGAATTATAATGCAAATGTACACATTTTGTGAGATTAACAAAATAAAATACGCTTGCATTGAAAGTATCATTACCATAGGCTGCTCGAAAACCAAATTGATGGTACTTTATCTGAATAGGTGATAGTAAAACCTGAATTAATTTTTCAAGTAAATTTCATGACACACACTCTCAAACGCTTTTTAAAAAGTCCATATGTGGTGCGTTGCCATCACTGTTCCCATGATACATTCAATATTATCCAGCATGTCTTTTGTCACCTTTTTCTTCTTCAAGTTTGTATCTAACATAAAACACATCTTTAAGGTATATGGCCAATGTGTATTAGTAATGAAATTCTTCAGTTTTGAGAAAAAAGTTATCAGACTCATTTTTTTCCTGAATTTAAAATATCTTTAACTGGAAATAATGTGATAGATAATAACATATGACATATGCAATTGTAAATTGAGTAGAAAGTTTTAGGAATAGTGAAATTCTAAACACCATTTGCCCTTCTTCCTTTGGGCTATGAATCACAATCAAACTAAACATTCATATCTTATTACAAATGCTATATCCACAGTATCCTCTTTTATTTGAATGAAAATAAGAACTCTAGGCTTAGGATGCACATGTAATTTGATCATATTTACTCAAAGGCAAATAGCTATTCTGGGGTAACAGGGTTAATAAACTTAAAATTGTAAAAGCTTATTACTTAGGGAGAGTATCTGTTGATGTTACAATAGAAATTCTCTTATACAAATTAAACGAAGGAAAACTTGGTGAAAGTTTGTATAGGATATGACATTTAAATTACTGACTGTAACAAATATGTAGCACATGGCATATTCAATGATGTCCCTTGTACTGGAGTATTTGAATATAGTGGACAAAATATCTATTGCTTCTTATTACCACAGGCAATGAGGGTAATGGACTAAGGAAATTAGACTAAGGAAATGAACTAAATAAAATTATGTTGCTTAATAGACACTGTGGTTTAGATAGAAAATGTTCCTCAAAGGTTTTGAAAGGTGACTGGAGCATGGGTTACCAGATTTGTCAGCGGATTCATTAATTAATTAGTTCAGTAACTGAATGATCTGTCGTAAGCTGGGACCTACTTGGATGTGTTACTGTTGGTGCATTCTGAAAGTGTGTTCTTGTCCCTGATTCTTCCATTTTCTCTCTGATTCCTGGCTGTCATGGCATAATTCTCACATATTCATACATGTAATTCATATACACATACAATTTTTTGCGTAACACTATATTGGTGAATTTGGAAAATAGACTTCACGGTTTCTTTAACCTATCAAGTCAATTTCAGTCACTTAATAGAAGTACACAGAGAGACACAGTGACAGAGAGAGAAGTATCTTGAGTATATACCCCGAAATTCCATAACAGAAAGTTATTTTGTCAAAAACTTATTTTGCCATAAAGCACATTATATCAAAATTAAATGTATTGGAGTTAATTGAGGCTACTTCAATGTGAGAATTGGTCACTGATTTTGATAAGGTTTAAAATTCAGGAAATCATATGAAGGAAACACATTTTCCTCAACCATTTGTTTAAAATCAGCAAGATAGTAAATACGCTCGTTCATTCTCATAATAATAAATACTAAAAATGTAAAAATTTTAGAACATTGGACATTTAAAACAAACCCACAAACACATACATATTTGTTTTTATCTCTTTATTTTTATTATTGTTTTGGTTTTGCTTTTGAGTTTTTGAGACAGGGTCTCATTGTGTAGGCCAGGCTGACATCAAACTCACAGTGATCCTCCTGGGTTAGCCACTGCTATTCTCTTTTATCTGGTTTTATGTTACTTTGTTTTGTTTGAGTTTATTGTCTGTAAATGTAAGAACAACCATTTTGAAGAAAGCAAGAGACACTATGGTAACCATTGTTAATCTCCTGTTGTTATGTCTTGAAAACCTGTATAGCTTGCAGTGTTCTGTTTTGAAATGCTATGTTATGTTTGACTCTATTCTGTTTTCTTTTGCTTTTTTTGTTCTGTTTTGTTTTGTTTTGTTCTATTCTCTTTAAAATAAAAAAAGAAAAAAAAACTGAGACGAGGCGTGTGCTACCATGCCCAGCTGATATTTATTGAAAGTGAAAATATTTGGAGTTTGACTGACAATCTATACAATTCAGTAATTCGTAAGCATATTCATAACTTAGTAACACAAGAATTACAATGAGTCCAAAACTAAATGATTGTGGAGGACACTTACTATAATATGCAATAGCACTGAGTTCAATCTCAGCAATTAAAAATAAAAATAAAACAAAATAGAAAACTGAATTACAATGCAATTAAAATAAAATAAAAAATAAAATGAATTAAAATACAATAATAAATTGAAATGGAATGAAGTAAGTCTTTTCAAAATTAATTTGTGTGGCAAAAGTTTCAATTTAATGAAATCTACTTTTTCTAGCTAGGCTATGAGAAAGTGAATAAAATTTGATTTTTATTAAGTTTATTGGTATAAAAATCTCTGTTCTGTTTTTATAGAAAAAATTTAATTACTCATCTTCAAAGTTTCCTCATATCTTTCTATAAATAGATATTGTATTCATTTACTTTACCCTCATACAAATGCATGGTAAGTTGTAATATTCTGAAATTGACTCACTGGCAGCAAGAAAATATTGCCTACTGTTAGGTGAGGAACAATGTAAATGTCTAGTGTTTGCATATAATGATTTTTGCATCTATGGGAAGAAAGTGTTAGAAGGGCAAGAACTACTATCACCAAGAGAGCAAAAAAGTTAAATAATTCAAGATCAGTTGTATCAACTTATTCAATAACATTAACAAAAATCAACATATGTATTTTTCATCAAAACTGTAAAAAAATGGCATTTATAAAAAGAGGTATACTCAGAAATCTGAAGATTGTAGACCTAAGGGCTTACAAAGAAACTAAAACAGTCTATGAATATAAGGATGACCCACTGTATTTTTCAAACGTTCTCTAGACTCCTCAAATATAGTAACATCTAAGATTAAGAGATTAACTTAATTGTTAGTGTTTGAAATGAGGGAAAATAATAAATTCTGTACAAGAAATTTTCAGTTTTGCTGTTTGAACGCTAAGGGATAACCTAACAACATTGAAAGATACGTAGAATAATGTAGCTCACAATATTATGTATAACATTGAGGTTTAAAAAAGATATAAACATCAATATATGTTGACAATGTTATATTAACTTTATTCTTTCAAATAAATATTATTATATGTATTTATGTTCAATGTTTGCTATACATTTATGGTTTTAAATTTTACATAAAACTATCATAAGATATAATATGAATACAGAATCAAGTAACTATATTCTGTTATTATTTCTTGACAAGGCTAAGCACTTAAAATTTATAAACTGATTGAATGTACTAGTGCTCATATTTAACTTTCACTGACAAAAGCAATGTTATGTTATGAATGCCATCTACTTTTCAATGTGTAAATATAACTCTCTACAAAATATTTATGGAAATAAGAAGATAATTTCCTCATTGAATATCACCAAAATGAATTTACACACTAGAAGGATTTTCTTTTTGCAGGAAATAAAACTCATGGTCTATAGGTTTGCCATATTAAACTATTTTCATATTCATTTAATGACCTCTCAGATAAAACAATGCCATTCAATATTGTATTTCTCAAAATTTTATGTTCAATATTAAAAACCATGAAAATTGTCTTGTACGTTCTCTTTAAGAGATTAAAACATGTTTTTAATTTCTACTCAGAATTTCTGTGCAGTACATCAGATTATTCAAGATTTTGAAGTTAGCTTACAAGTAATTTATCATTTTCTAAAGTATGCTCAAATTCTTTTCATTTCTCTTCTGAGATTCTTTGTCTTCTTTTTGATTATTACTTTGTTGAACAATTTTTCGCACAGCTAAGGCATAAAAAAGTTATTTTTTAATCACAAAAGAATATACATAATGATATTAAATATATTTCAACTTATTTAGCCATTTCTGGGATAAAGTCCAATTACAGCTCTTAAAGCATACCCTAGTTGATATTATGCCTACATTAAACTTTCAAGATATGCTTTATGATAAAGAGCCATTTAAGGTTGTTTCTTGTTATGTGCTGATCTTAAAGTACTGTTTTAGTTTTTTTTTTCCTTGCAATAAGTCTTCACCGTATCATCTGTGTGGACATACAAACTGCATACTTTTAAAAATTACATTAGGCAAATTAGAACTTTGAAAATACATTTTATCCACGCTTGCTATTATTTTTACCTTCATTATGTTTGATAACAAAATTGTAAAAATGACAATAAGTGAATTTAATTAATTTTTATGTTTGCATATCTAAGTTTTCACCTTATTAAAATTTTATTTTTCTATTATTTTATTGATGTGTAAATACAGAAAAAGATAAATGCAATAAATTTTTAATTTTAACAGTAAAACCTGAATATTTTTTGTTAACCATATACAGTATATATTTTACATCTTGTAGGTATACTGTATATATGTATATATTGAATATATATTGCATATAAATATATAATATGTATGCTCTTTTACAGTATTCACAAGGGCAGGGCCTTGAGATACGTAAGTAAGTAGCAGTTCAAAAGTTTATTTACATAACTTATTTAGCAAGTTATTTTATTGTACGTATTTAATACCATATGATGTCTAGAACCATGTGTAAAATACATAGTATTTGCATCAAACTAAACATACATATCTTTTCTATTTTGATTTTGATGTATAAATACAAAAAAAATGTAACAAAATTCTAAATTTTAATGGTAAAACCTGAATATTTTATGCCAAACAATATATAGTATATAATGTATATATTGCATATATGTTTACATTGAATATGTTGTATATATTACTTATATGCCAGTGCACATATTCACAAGGACCGTGTCTCGAGACTATATAAATAGTAGTTGAAGAATTTTTCTTAATTTATTAAATTTAATTTTATTGTACATATTTATTTAATACAATGTGATGTCTAGATACATGTATATATTGCATTATATTTACATCAAATTAAACATAGCTCTCAAACGTGTATTATGTTTTTTATGGGGAAAACATTGAAAATTCATTTTTCTAGCATTTTGAAATGTATAGTGTATTATTTTTCTCTAGTCACCCTACAATGAAATAGCACACCCAAACTTCTTCCTCTTATCTAACCATATGTTAATACACATTTTACATGCCTTCTTAGCTTATAGCTCTTTCTCTTTCAAGATCGATCAACTATTACATAGTTCTTGTCTATACTTGAATGTAACTACTTTCAGCCATTTAGCTTCCTTCAGTTATACTTTCCCATTGTGAAATAAATTTCCTTCTTTCTGTTTACTTGCAGTTTTAGTGGATGATTGCTGATGATACATAATTCATGTAATATTTTCATAAGACCTTGACTATAAGATATGGAATAAAGTAAAGTCCTCCATTTAGGAAGGAAAATAGCAAAATAATTTTCTTTCTATACTGGAAAAATATAATGCTTTTTATTTGTAACCAAACAATTCAGGACACTTTCATGTTTCTTGCAGCTTGGAATTACTCAGGGAGTAGGGAGAGTTAATCTGTGTATGTGTGTGTTCTTCATTTAATTATGCGAAAGTATTTTATGTCTTTTTATTACTGGTTTAAAGGAAACTTTTAGCTGTTCACTCCTGAAAATACATGATGAGTTATTTAATACTCTGTACTCAATAAGGAAAGGAGAGATTAAGGGGGATATTATGTTGAGAATTAATTTTATTTTTAAGTATAGTATACTAAATAGAGTAAGTTTATACATACTTTCAGAAAATTAAGTGATAAATAGAATAATTTCAGTTTTATCTGCTTTAAAACATTTATGCTTCCTGTTTTAAAATTCAATAGATATCTTTCAACAACAGTAAAGCACATTTCCTAAGGAGTCTGCTACTATTTTATTATCAAACATTAACCTCTACTTCAAGACTTTTGTAGATCCTGATGTACAATAACTATGGAAGTTATCTTCAAGACCACATATCTATTTAAAAATCTGCCATATTCAAATTATACCGATTTAACCTTTGAGTTCAATATTTTTCATGAACAATAAATTCATTCATTCAAAATTACATATTGAAGAAACTCTCTAATGTGTTAACTAGATCACTTTGAAGATTTGCCTGGCATTAGACAAGGGAAAGATAAGGCAAAACATAAGCGTTTATATTGTGGTTTTCAGAGTATTTCTACTTCCCTCCAATTCATTGTAATGTTAACTCAAAATTGTCAGTATTCTGTGGCTTAAAAGGCATCAATACTGTCATCATCTTATTTGGTGCTCAAAGCTATTCGATGACATGGACTATGATATCCCAGATTTGTAGATAATAATTCCACAACTACAAAAGTTTAAATCTGTATAAATCTTCGTATCATGAGTATTATTTACTACACATATTTCATTTCAGAGGTTAAGCTTCTCTAAAATTTAGCCACACAAAATAAACCAGACAATAATAACTTTATAAATTAGTTCAAAGAAAAAAGTATGAAAAAACCTGAATTTTGTTTGGCTGTTATTGTATGTTTTGGATATATTCTTAAACCTTCCTCAAGATTATTTTAATCTAGCAGAAAATGCAATAATAAAAATCATTGATAATAGGTAGACAAAATTATAAGCATCTTTACATGTTCATATCAAATGTTTTTGAAATATTTCCCTAAATATGTAATCTTATTCTATATAACATAAATATTTTGTTCTGTAAAATGGTTTATATGTATTTCAGTATTTCCTTCCTATTTACAGTCATCTTAAAATTATTTTGTTAGTTTAATCTCTCACCTATACTTGGAATTCACCTGTTTTACTACAAATATCATATCACTAATAAAAATAGCATCCTTCCTCCAAAAAGTAATGAACCAGTAATCTACAATAATCATCAACAGAATAAAAAGGAAGTGATATTTATCTACTCATGTATTTTATGTCTTAAAAAAATTGTTGCTAAATTTCGAGACTGTACTCCTATTTGTAATAAACCTGAGCAGAATCATGCCATATTCCAAACATCACAGTGATTAAACCAATGGGGTTTATACGCATGGATTGAAGTATAGATATTTTGCAAATTGTTCACTTATATGTCAGAATTCTGATTGGAAACTATTATAAAAGAGGATGGAACAACTAATGCTGCAAGATATTTAATTTTAGAGAAGACAATATAATTATAATCAAGGTTGTCATTCAGCAGAACGCAGTTGACATGTGTACTGCTTGCTAAACTTGGAAAAAGATCCTTAAATTTGCTTCAAAAATAACTGTTACCATAAATCCACTTCACAAAAGTAAAGTTTCTACTCTCCAAATAGCTCATTCCCATAATTTAAAAATTCAATGATTAGTGCTTGCCTCCATATGAAAGTTTCCATCTAGACGTCTATTCCTTATGCATATGAATAGATTGTGTCTGTGATTTATTAACTATTGTTACCCTATTTCTTCCATAATTGGTTTCTGTGTATGTGGAAAATCCCTGGTTTGATTCACATCATACAATCTAATGGATGAATGGAGCTATTTCTGTCCATCTGTAATGATACCCAGCTTACTAAATGTTTCTGAGGTCGTTGTTTTTTTGCTAGGGAAACAATTTTTTTTAAATACTACTTCTTAAAAATTATAATTTTTAGTCATGCAAATTTAGAGAATGCAATGTGATGATGCATACAAAGTGATATGATCTAACTATGGTAATTAGCATTTTACTCTTCCATGTCACTATGTGTGTAGCCTTCAAACTACTCTCTTCTAGTCATTCATAAATATATATATTTGCTGTGAACTACAGTCTCCCATGGTATTGTAAAACAAAAAAACTTGTTCTTCTGTCTAAGGGTGTCTTTGATCACACTTTATCTAACTGCTTGCTTCTTTGCCTTAAATTGCCTAGCCTCTGGTAATCATTGTTCTAGACTGAAATCTACAATTTTAGCTGCTATACATGAGAGAACACATAGTATTTGAAAATATTTGGCTTATTTCATATAATAAAATATCCTATGGTTCAATTTTTTACTGCAAATGAGAAGATTTATAATTTTTGCCTGAAAAATAGGATTGATTATTCATGATAGGATTATCATTGTAATATCAAGATACTATGCATGGGAAGATAAATAACAGGATTTATTATTTGTTGCTGAATAACATTCCATTCTATGTGTACATATGCAGATATATATATGTGTGTGTATATTCATGTGTATATACACATATATGCAAATACAACTTTTTATTATCTGTTGATAAGCTCTTCAATTGATTCCGTATCTTAGAAATTGTGAATCATACAAACATAGGATTTCAGGTCCTATTTGATATGTTAATTACAATTTTTGTATATAAATTCAGAAGTAAGGTAGCTTGATTATATAATAGATCTGTCAATAGAATTCTGAAAATTGTTATGCTATTCTCCATTATTGCTATACTAATTTGCATATTCAGCAACTGTGTAAAAGAGGTCCAGTGCGTCTATACCCTTACCATCATTTTGCTCTATTTTTGCTACAGTCATTTTAACTGAGGTAAGATATTTATTATGGTTTTGATTTGCCTTTCCTTGACAACAAATGACATTGATTTTTTTATATATATTTGCTAGCCATTGCATTTTTCCTGTTTACAACAGAATATTATTTTCATATTTTTGTAAATTTGCTAATTTACCACTCTTCCACTTTTGAAAATTTTAACACTTATATTGTCACTAAGATTTTTTAATTCTTATGTATCCCAGATATTAATCCTTTTTAGGTGTATAGTTTGAAAATACTTTTTTTTATTTTGTATATTTCTCTTTCCTCTTTTTTCATATGCTGAGCAGAAACTTTAAGTTTGATATAAATTTATTTTCAAATGTTAGTCTTGTTTTCTGGGCTTTTGAAGTCTCAATGAAGGAAACATTTCTTTATACAAATGTTTCAAATGGTTTCACTCATGCTTCCCTTTATAAATATGAATTCTGTATTTAGGCCACAAGAGCAACATCATGAGTTAAATCAGAGTTAAGGAAGTAGTGAGAAGGCTGAGTTTTAAAGCACTGCAGTGATGTCTTCACAATGTTCTGGGGAAGAAATATTTTAAAAAAATCAATTAATGGAGAATCACTGAAAAATGGAGATAATAGAGAAGATTTAACTGATATTTAGGGTATTTGATATGAAGGGAGTTAATAATGTGGTGAAAACTTGAAATACGAGAAAAATATGCTTCCATTTCTCCGTACTTTTAGGTGCCTGACTTAAAAAAATTGCTATCAACTAAAATAATGAAAGTGGAGGCAAAAAAGTGTCTTAACTTTATCATGGGGAGATTGTAAATTCATCTTTAAACTTCATGAAGATATCTTGATTATGTGATATCCAATTGGAAAATATCTATGAAAAATTGAAAATATATTTCTCACTCAGGACTGGCATATGAATTGAAAGTCATTAGTTTCTGTATTATGCAGTAGAAATTTTAAAAAAATCTAATAAATGTTGAAATTATGACATTATATGTGTCATTACTGCATTGAGTATATTATTCATAATGCATATATATTAGAATCTCTGGAAAAAAGAGATTTCAAGCACTATAATTGAAATGGAAAGTATAGCTTCTAGAAGCCAGTTTATCCAACTTTCTGCACCTACACACAAACAGATTATCTGTCTTTAATTCTTACTCCCTACATGATGTAATGCCTCAAGAATATCTTCAGTAATATCTTAAGGACTCAGAAAGAAATCATTTGAGGGGGGTTTATTGCCACCCACCCCCTATTAGCACGTCTTGTCCACCAGGAGGTGACAGCTTTGTTCTATCGGGCACTTTCCAACATGGTGCTCAGCCTTACTGCAGGCTCAGAAGCAATGAAGCCAAAAAAACCATGAACTAAGAGCCCTGAAACCGTGAGTCAAAATGAAGCCTTTATTGTGTTATTTTTCTCAGATATTTTATCATAATAAGTGAAACTACAACAATTCTGAAATTATATATTATTGAGTGTCTTGGTCACTGTTCTCTTGGTGCTGGGACACAAAACCTGACACCCAAAGTGAAGCAAGCAAAGGTTTATTTAACTTACAATTTTCAGCTGGTTGCAAGGCAGGGTGGCGTGGCACTGGGGCAACACTTCAAGGCAGCAGCCAGACCAAAAAAGAGAAAACAAGCCTCCTCTCCTTCCTTATATTGAACACAGGCAATGTCCCCCTCTTCAGGTTGGGTGTAATACCCCCCGTAGGTCCGGTCTAACACTCACAAAATGTCCTTGCCCTCCTTTGTACAGGATGAGGATATTTACAAAGTAAGAACCCTGGCTCCCTGCTGAGTCTCTCAGATAAACTTCTAAACTGCTCAAGTTGACACAATGTATCAACCATAACATTGAGAGACAACTATAAAATTTCTATGAGGACAGTATCAACTGGGACAAAGTATAGAAATGTAACAGATGAAAGGCAAGTTTGGTAAATTCTGTCTTATCATACTTTAAAAGCATTTAATTTGTTAAATTTTCTAAGAGGATTGAAATTATAAACTGGTAGAAAGTTTTTTAAAATGACATATTCAGCAAAGGGCTACTGTGGAATATACCAACCAACAATGATCAAAGTTTGCCAATATCAAACAAATCATTCCATTAGAAAACTACTTAAGGTTTTAATCAGACATTTTAATGAAAAAGATATATATATAGATATATATAGATATATATATATAGCAAATCACATTTTAAACAAAAATTCAAAATCATGATCCATTAGTGAAGTGAAAACTAGAACTACTGTTAGTTGTCACTGTGGTCTAATCAGAATGGTTATATAAAATAACAACAAATGTTGGTGACACTACTCAGAGATTATATCACTCACACATCGTTAGTGAGAACAATGCACTGCCTTGAGGGAAGAGAGTCAAAAAGTTTCTCTTCAATCTTTTAATACAACTTATTGCTTACACTTTTGGACAAGTTTCATAGAGAATACGAAATGCATTTACATACAAAAATTAAAATATACAGTTATGTAGGAAAATTTTAATAAATATACAGTCAGTTATAATATCAAGAAACTGGAAACTTCTTAAATGTCTTTCAATGATGAGTGCTTAAGCAACATGTGACATATTCATTTCATGAGCAACTACAGAGTACAGAATAATAAATTGTAGATGCACACAACACAAATAAATGTCAAAAAAACACAATGAATATAATAAAAGCTAACCTAAGAGGATAGATATTGCACAAATTCAATTTGTAGAATGTCTGTGAAACATCATTATTGTGCTGATAGAAGAAAGTATGTGGTTCCTGGGGGTTTGAGATAAGTAGAAAAATTTGGTTATATAGGAGTAGGTGGGGAAGTTTTGAGATGAAGCTATATTTATGGAAGTTGATTTTGGTTGTACTTACATGATGGCTCAATTGTTTGAAAATTATACAGACAAACACAAGAGTGTAAGTGAAGAAGTCTGAATAATCTTTCAATATCCTGATTTTATTGTGTGATCATTAGTATTTCTAAACAAAATGCTAGCAAAATTATTTTATCTGAGTCATTTAATTATCATGAGTTTGTTTTATTCCTAGGTAACATTGCATGCCTCTGTTTAATAAAATCTCCATTTCTTTGGTCAGTCTCTTATACATTTCCACAATGGGATAATATTTTTTTAAAAAATATCTTTGTCAGTAATACTCTGAATGTCAACATAAAACTGATGCAGAAGGGGAAAATTAATTATTATTAACTTCTACAAAATAACAAGTAACAAATATTCCTATGAATATTCCTATGAATGAAGAACCCAGTTCTTCATTCTGAGGTTAACAAAGAAATCATGGAAATAATGTTGCAAGTAAGAGAGTCTACTGAAAACATTAATGTAGATATTTATTTAGGACAGGGAGGAAGGTGTGCCACCTCTTTCTGAAAGAATCTCCTCAAATCTATTTAGAAGGAGTCTAGTTTCTTAAGCCTACTCATTTAAAATTGAAATGAGTTTTTTCTTACAAGGGGGATGGGATCAGTCAGCATTGAAATTTAAAAAATCATAGATATGACGCCAAACATATTGATTACGATAGCTAATTACGAGGGGGATGGGATCAGTCAGCACAGAAATTTAAAAAATCATAGATATGACGCCAAACATACTGATTATGATAGCTAATTAGCCATACTTAACTATAAAGCTTTAATTCTAGAACAATTGCCAAATTTTAGGAAAATTTAACTAGAAACTCCAAACTGTAGAGAAACATAAAATAATTTATTTTTCACACATCTTTCAATATTCCCATTAACTCATTTTTATTCCTAATTAGTGTTGAGGGAAAATACATTCATATATATATTTAGAGTATATGAAAACATTTTGAGTAGCTCATTAGCGATATCAAGAATATCACCCCTAAGTTTTTAATTTCAGTTCCCTTTCAAGAATTCAATAGTTTCATTGTAGAATTCAGCAAATGTGAGAGCTTTATTTATTGAATGTATCATTTAGCATACCAAAGTTCACTGAAACATTTGTTATTTCTTCTTCCAACAGATATATATATATGTATATATATATATATCATATATATAATCATATATGTATGATATCAGATTCTGGTTAAAGAATTTTTCTACTTTTTTTAAAAAGTAAATTTATAGAATACTTATTTTATAATACCTACTTTAATTTTAAAAGAAAAATAATATTTATGACAATTCTTTTTTATTACTTGTCAAGTTCTTTCTATAATTTCAAGGACTTAATTTTTTAAGATGTTCAGAAGATTGTAAGCCATTTTTCTTTGTAAGCTTTTGTAATATAAAACCAATTTCAATGACTCTACATCCAACTCCCAAGATATGTTTGTATAAGTTGTTTTCAAAAGCAATCATAGAAAGTTTGTTAAGTGTTTTTTAACAGCTTGGAATCTGTATATTCTTAATGGATATTCACAATTACTAATGGTAAAACTTAAGAAAGATAACATGAATACAAAGGCACTTGTCTAAAATCCCTCTTGTGTAGAATCATCAAAAAGTAAAAAACAAAGTTACCAAGAAGTTATTAGATTGAAAAAGCATTTACAATGTTTCAATAATAATATAGTCTAAGTTAAATGAAGTTGCAGATATGGGTAGTTTAGATATGAGCCTATTAATTTTAATAACTGATGTAAGTTACAGTTTAGCATGTGAAAACTGTATTTATTAATACCTTTCAAAATCATCTTTAAATTCCAAGTGTTCATTCATATGTGAACTTATTAGTAAAATTTATGTATCTCATGCACTGTGTGAGTAAAGTGATGAAATGTTATAGAAGTCTCTGTAGTCATCAGTTTGTGTACATCCTAATAATTTGTGAGGTCTACCTACATGCTATTTAAAGATTTTATGTACCAAATTGTAAAGAACAATCCCAGACCATTCAGTAGTTAGGACATTGGATATAGAAGTAATTGTTCTCATACATAGTATAACAGAAATATAGAACGATTCTAGTAAGTTAGAGAAAATCTACATAATCTGATTCTGTTGAACTAAAATGTAATGCAAGAGTTTATTTCCAGGAAGTTAGAGCACACTTACCAGTTTTACATAAATATAAATGCTGAGTTACCTTGTATTCAAATTTGCTAACTTTAAAATTTGCTTGAAATTCACTGTAGAATATGTTTATATTCTCTTATGTTATTTATATTTTATGTATATAACAGTTTAACAATTTATTTACTATGCATTTCATTTATTAAGCATTTAGGAAATGCTACTGCATTTCATACCAACACTGTCATTATTAAATAATTATTAAATATATTAATAGTCTTGTTTCTCCATGATTATAAAAATAGAGATAAAATATACAGATATTTTTGTTTAAGTTTTAAATATGTAAGTTGAGCTTGTTTTTTACTTCACTGAATGTACATACTATATGAACAGGTATGCAATATATATTTTCCTTTAGTTGTTCTTCAATGAATTATCATATAAATCATAAGAAGTAGTTACAGCCAAGTATTTAAGAATAAAGCAGAAGACTTGCAAACATTTCTGCATAAAATACTGGCTACCATATTATGACATATTTTCAAAATGATACAAATTTTCACCTTTGTTTTTAGTGTGTATGACATCAAGTGTCAAACAAAATTAACACTTGCAAACATACAGATAGAAAGTTGAAGTATTTTTACAACTGCCTAAAGATTTGTGTTTGTTGTCACTTCATTTTAACTTTTAAAATTTTATTATTAGTGTTATCTTTTTCTTTTTCTTTCTTTGCCTTTTTCTCTTTTCCCTCTTTTTCGTCTCTTTTCCTGTCCTCCTTTGTGCATGTCATCTGGCATATGTGCATATTACCTATATATGTATATATATGCAAATTTTTGTAAATATTAGCTTGTTATCTTAAATAGTACCTTTCAAGAGTGTAACTCAGTGACCCCTACCAGAATTGTGCATAAAGAATCTAAACATAAACTACCAAGAAAGTCACAGGCTCTGATAACCTCATATTTCCCTCCCTCTTTAATTACACTTCCCTTCCTTTGCCTCCTTTCTCCTACTCCTATAAATGTTCTCTCAAATACCATGAACACTACTGTTTTCTTCAATTTTAAACATAAATCCAGTAGGATCTGAATGTCTGTTTCTCAACTACGGATAATTCTCTTCTTTCTCTTCCTTCTTACTGACTTAAGCACTTTACTTTTCTCTCTTTTTTTTCTTCACCACTATATTCATATCCCAGTATCCTAGTAAAGGGTTAGTACAGCTTGTGAGGAGCATAGATAAAAGAGTGAAATTATTACAATGAATTTTTTTATTACAACAAATTTTAATGTACATAACTTGCATCAGATAATGTTGTTACAATTGCAAAGGAATTCTATACTTGGAATGCAATGACTGAGTCCAATCATATAGAACAAAGTAGGTCAAAATTTAAAAAGTAAATAAAGCCAAAATTACATAAGAGGAAAGCAGGCACTAAGTAAACACTTTCCCATAGTAGTAAAGAGTTCAGTTGAATCTCCACATCCATACACATGCAAAAAGAAAAAGAAAGTAAGAAATGCCACCCCAGAGTCCCTACTCCCTCAAAGCAAATGCAAGGGGCATGAATTGTTTGGAAATAAAAATCAAATGACAGAATTGTATGAAATGAGAAAGAAA
>RJWT010011664.1:0-23088 GCA_004365215.1 Cuniculus paca
AAAGAGAAAAAGAAGAAAAGCAGCAGCAGCGGCAGGAGGAGGAGGAAGAAGGGGAGAAGAGAGTGGGAAGACAAGGGAGAGGAGAAGAGAGCAAACACTGGGGCGGAACCTGCACCTTCCTGATGATTCTCAGTTCTTTCGGGGTGGCATCACCAAGTTGATGCACCCAAGCTCACACGCAGAGCAGGAGTATCCTAAATCACAGGGACTGCAGGCTCCGCTGACAGAAACCAACACATAAAAAGGGCTGGTCCCATTTCATCTGGGTGAGTTCCTGAGCGGCTTCCTTGCTCAGCCTTTCCTGCTGGTGCCCACGGCTGTCTCAGAGGACAGGCCTCCCACAGCCCCACCCTGTCCCTAGTTCCCTTCCCAGGGGAGGGAGCTGCAGCTGCAGTAGGGCACGCCTAGGTGAAACAGCCCCTGTAGCTTTTCCCAGGGTGGCCTTGCCCAGTGTGACATGGCCAGCCAGACAACACCAGATCTTAAATACGCCAGGTACACAGGACCCACTGATGAAAGAGGAGTCCAGGCCTTCAGTGGGCTTGGCCTATTACTGAGCAGAAAGGCATCGCAGGCCACTTAGCAGAGAGCAGTT
This sequence comes from Cuniculus paca, assembly GCA_004365215.1. Lineage (NCBI taxonomy): Eukaryota > Metazoa > Chordata > Mammalia > Rodentia > Cuniculidae > Cuniculus > Cuniculus paca. The sequence goes on from RJWT010011664.1 coordinate 596, forward strand.
TGGCCTTGGAGGTTTAATTTGTAATCATGGCAGTGCCTTGAAGCAGTTTTAAGAAGGAATGTTCTCCTTGCAACTTGAAAACTGCACAATGTTTCCTGCAGTGTGCTCAGAATGAATTTCTTTAATAAGTGCGTAAATAACATCAGTGCGGGAGGAAGAGCATCACATATCACCCTGTGTGTGTAAAACTGTCAGGGACCTCAGTAAATGCTAGCTGCTTAGGCCATGCTTGTCCTGAGAAGCTTGGAAAGACCAGGGACAGAGGTCTCAGCCGAGGACAAAACCCACACCCCGTTCTGCAGTTTGCTGCAGAAACCAAGTTTTCCCAGCTGCCGACTCAGCAGCACCTCGGGGCTCCAGGCCACTCTGCTCTCTTTGGAAGTGGCACCAGCAGCTTGACCCTGTGCTCTCAGATGACAAGACGAGAGCGACACTGGTGCAAGTGTGGCCTCAGGGGATCAGTGTGAGGCTGGACGCAAAGACCGGCCAAGCCAGGCTGTTCTTCCGGTTTTGACTGAACACCCGCTCTCTGGCTTCCTTTGACTCTCGAGATGCAAAGTGGACACGCGAGCCTCCTGCCCCTCCCGGGGCTTCCAGCGCAGCAGTCCAGCAGGGGACAGCACTACCTGAAATTATCCAGTTTATACTTCACAGCCATTATTTTTGAAAAGATGGGGGAATCATTTAAGAGGAGGGCGAAGTGAGGGGTGGGGTAGAGAGAACGGGTCCAAACAGGCCTGAATCCTTGCGGTTCAGCACTAATCCCCCGCACCCTTGGCCCCATCGTTTTCCTTCCCAAGGGTCTCGGCACCCGGTTCCTACATCCCGCAAACCACGGAGTTGTATCCCCTCTTCGTGCGCGATCGGGCCGACTCGAGGCTCCGTGCCCTTTTTCTGATCCAGCCAAGCCGGTGGGGAACGGGCGCCTGGCTGCCTCCGAAGCACCGAGCGTCCCAGGTGTCACCTAACACGCGCTCGCCAGGCCTCCCTGCAGCACCGCGGAGGACGCTCGTGGCTTCCCGCGGAGCCGGGCCGGGACAGCTCCCGCTCAGGAGGGGCCCACCTGTCCCGGCCGGGTCCCCTCCCGGCGCCCCAGGTGACTCGGGGCGGGGAGGAGCCGCGCCCCGCCCCGCGCGGCCGCAGCCAACGCCAGCCCCGGCGGGCGCGCGGGGAGCCGAGGCCGGGAGGCGAGCGGGCGCAGAGGGCCGGCGGGCGCCGAGCGCGCAGGTGAGCGGGGGCGCGCGGCGGGCCGGGGCGGTGGTCGCTCGGGGTCCGCGGGCGCTGCTCCCGGGCGCTGCGGGGCTGCGGCGGGCAATGCGCTGCGCCCCGCCCCGCGCGCCGCGGAAGCCAGGAGCTCGCTCCAGCCACCGAGGGAGGGTCGAGGTGCCGCCGCTGCCTCGGGGCGCGCAGCTGCCAACCTCTGGATGGGGCAGGAGATGGGGACCCGGCGGGGCGGGAGCTGGGCGGGTCTTTGAGCACCCCGGGCGCCTGGCGGGGAGGCTGAGGCGGTGCCAGAGGGAAGAGGAGAGCCTGGGAACCAAACTACTGCGGAGAGCGCGGAGCCCAGCGGGGTTCAAGGCGGATCTCGGCCAAGAGCAAGCGAGCTCCCGCCTTTCCCTCTGTGGCGTTTCCCCCGGGGCCCACGGGGGTGCCGCTGCTCCCCTTTGCCTGGCTCGTTACTTTTGGTGTTAGATAACCGACTAACACATGGTCAGTTACCTGGAGCTTCTGAAAAGCTGCATCCGCGAGGGGGACTTAAGGGGTCTTAGGTTGTAAGGCTGTGGTCTGTGTGTCCTGGGGCTTTGGGGTGGTGGTGGTGGTGGTGGTGGTGGAGGGGTGCAGCCCTCCTCCCAGGGCCTGGCGATCAGAGTGTGATAAAGTGGAAAAAGTCTCGAATGGTGTTTAAACCCTCATTACTGGCTCTGTGACCTTGAGCAAGTTATTTAACTTCTCGGAGCCTCAGTTTACTCAGAAGTAAAACCGGTATTATAATCATTAAGATGACCTCAAATTACTTGACATTTATAAGGCACATAGGCGCACTGCTTGATGACGGTTCTCTCCGTCGTGTCATCTGCCACCCCTCCCCGTGCATCAGTGCAGCACTGCATGGCTCCTGAGATCCCAGTCCCTTGATACCCAAAGGCTTAGGTCAGCCGCCCGGAATAGGGAAGCCTGGTGGATGGGGCTGTGTTGGGGCGGGATGGAGCGTCTTTGTCCATGGCTGCTGCTGCTCCAGGCCACTGAGATTAAGAGGTGCCAGTGTGGGTCCCACAGACACAAGGGTGTTAGCAGCTGGCTCTCACTGTTACTAGCTCTGTAAGAATTATTTACTTCGGGTTGGGTTTTGGTCACTTGAAAATACTGTAACCTTATGCAATGTAGGTGGTGACTGGGTTACATAAAGAGTGGGTTTTAGGGGACCGGGGGATTTAGCTCAGGGGCGTAAGCGTCTGCCTGGTAAACTCAAGGTTGTGAGTTCGATCCCCGGTACAGAACAAACAAACAAACAAAAAAGACTGGGATCTAGTTTCTGGCGCAGCTAGACCCATGGGCCCATAAAGTTGCGTGATCCTTAGGATGGAATGATAACTATCACATTCATGTATTTAGGGTTATCCCCTCTTAGGGAGGGAGGAAAAGATGGAGGAAAGCAGAGGAAGGAAGAGAGGGAGAGAGAGGGATCTATCGATCTTCTGTTTCCTCCAGCCTTATAGCAAATCTTAGGAGTACACTGGACCAAAGGCAGGGCTAAGCCATCTCAGCAGACAGGGAGCGGGCATAGTACCCAGGTGTGGCCTGCACCTTCTAGGTTAGTCAGCCACTTTAACAGTCTCACCTCAACTACGGGGGATGGGGGATGGGGTACAGTTCCTAACGAGAAGTCTGAATTCTGGGCAGCCAAAAAAATAGGACATGTTCATTGCCCTGTCTCTACCTTTGTTCACCAATACCTAAGGAAAATAAAAAGTACAGTGTAGGGTACTTTGTTCTCTGTGCAGTCTTCATCCAAGGCGCAGGAAGCATCCTGTGTATTTATCTTTTCATTTATTGTTTTGTTGTTCATCCATTCATTTATTTCACATTTAGTAAATGCCCAGTATGTGCCAGAGTCTCTGCTGAGGGTGAAAGTGCTTGCTTTTGAGAAGCTCACAGTCCAGCTGGAAAAACAAATGTGCAGGTCACAGTGTCTGGGACTGATAATATGCTGGGGACACAGTGAATTTTCCCAAGGAAACCACAGTTGAGCTCTAAGTGGGAGAGGTGACTGGAGGTTTCTTCTGCCTCTATATAATAGTATCAAATAGCAGAAAGGGAAGGACAGGACCTTGCTTCTCACTCTTAGGGATGAGAGAAGGCTAATTTTCTCAGAAGTTTCCTGTGATGGCCAGTGTCATTAGCCAGAATAGTCACAGGCCCACCCTAAACAAATTACTGACAAAGGAGAGGAAGGTGGCTTTGATTGCTTAGGCCATGCAATCTTCTGGAGCTGGAGAGGGGCTCACTCCATATTGTGAACACAATCAGAATTCTGTGATCAAGGAAGAAAGGAAGACTGCCTGACGGACTGTTAAGTAGGCAGTCAGCCATGTGTCCCACGGGTGGTGACGGGTAACAAAAGGCAGAGCATATATGAGAAATCCAGGAAGTGAAGTACAATAGGAAACATCCTGGGTGTGGCTGAGGGCAGAGGGAGTGGAGATTGAAGCTACAGACAGAGACAGGAGTACTCTATAATGTTGATTCCACTGCGGGGTTTACTGAGAAGTGTAAATCTTGGTCCCATTCGTCAACGAGCTCACACCGGAAACCCAAAAAAGGTTTTCTAAGTTTTCCATACTCCCCTTACTAATGGCAACAGGTTCTCCCCGTGGTGGTAATTCTTTAGGGGTAGATGGGGGTAGTTTCAGGAGGGCCGCATGTAGTTGGAAAAGTTGATTCTGCTGGGCCTTTCACTGCCCACCCTTCCGCAGAGCCACCCCTAGTCTCTTTCCTGAAAACGTTCTGTCCTTTAAAATCACGGCTTTGTTTCGTATTCTTACCTCTCTTCTAACTAACAGGCTGGGACTTGGTGAAGATGCAGTCAGTAGTAGATCCTGGACTGGAAAACAGTTTTCCTGATGCTAAGTTCAGTGCATGACTGATTTAAATTATGTTTAGTAGGAAGCTGGCCTTTGGTTACAGCTTAGTGGGAAATGTGCTGGTTTAAAGCTATTTTGTTAGCCTGTTTACATCTGAAGGCTGAGGTGAGCCCTGGCTGCTCTTTGTGTCCACTTAACAGGGTGGCCATGAGTGGACATTTGATGTTCAGGTAAACACGCAAGGAATACACTTCCCATGGTACTGTCTCCTCAATATCTAGTTAGTGTAGTAATTGGCTAGAAGACCTGCTCACTGCTTCTGGGAGGAAGAAGGGGAGAAGGGCAACATATTGTGCTGATTTTATCAGTAGTACTGCCATGGGCTGGCTAAGACCACGGGAGGAATGTGAAGGAATGAGGTAGGGTGATAAGCCTTAGACTGCCAGTCATTCATTCCACAGATGTTTCCTGAGCACCTATATGTCACAGATACTGTTTTATGTGCTGGGGATACCCAAAGAGTACCTTAGAATGACAAAGTCCCTGTTCTCATGGAGTTTGCAATCATCAAAAGGAGAAATGCTTATTTATATTTTGCCTAATATTTTAGGCAATGAGAAGTACTATGATAAAAACTAAGATGGGTTAAGAGCAGAGAGCAGTTGTAGAAAATAAACTGGGTATAGTACTAGAAATTTGTTTTTTTGTATTCATCACAGAAATATGGTCTGAGGAGATATAGTTTTGGGAAAACAAAAGACAGATATTCACTTGAAGAAGTGGGTTAAATATTGAGTAACTTGATCTGATAGGATTTCTTTCATGCAGTTTTTTTTAATTTTACATTATTCCTACAGCAAGTTTCTAAGACATGGTAGTAAGTGATGAGAAATAAGTGAAGACATATGAGCAAAGGGAACCATAAGGTAATTTTTCCCTCATTTTGTTCCAGGATTGTTTAGTTTGGGTAGTAGAAGAGGAAATATGTGTGATCATTCATGCTCAGGGTTCATTATTTAAAAGGTGAGAAAATAAATTATGGTGCCTTGGAAAATTGTAACTTTTTTTGGTGTTTAAAGAACTAGTCTTATGTGGGGCGTGGTGTCTCATGCTTATAATCCCCACACTCAGGAGGCTGAGACAAGAGGATCGTTGTGAGTTCGAGTCCAGCCTGGGCTACAAAGTGAGCTCAAGGCCAACCTGAATGGCATAGTGAGATCCTGTCTCAAAAACACCAGGGCTGGGGATTTAGCTCAGTGGCCTAAGCGCCTCCCTGGCAAGCACAAGGTCATGAGTTCAATCCCTGGTGCCACAAAAAGAACTAGTCTTATTTTGTAGAAAAAGAAATTTCTTTAGCCAGTGTGTATGTAAAATTTATCACCTGGGTAAGAAAAAGAAAAATAAGGGTTTCGGTTGATATAAACTACAGGCTGGCCTTGAGCACACTTTGTAGTCCAGGCTGGTCTTGAACTTGCAACAATCTTCCTGCCTTGGCCTCTTGTATGCTGGTATTAGAGGTACGCGCCACCACGCCCGGCAAGTATACCAAATGCTAACAGATGGAAACTAATTCCAGGGTTAAATGATATGGTACAAATGAAAAATAATGAGAGGTTATATTTGTATCCATAACTGACTTGAAAAAATATATAAATTAAATAAAAATTTACAATATAGTAATGCTATACAAAGGTAATTTTGATTAGCTATTTTTATTGAGTTTGTTTCCTTATTAATTTGCGAAGTTTCTTTACATAATCTGAATGCACATCTCCTGTCAAAAATGTGATTTAACAACAGTCACTCATAGTTTCTGCTTTATTTTTTTATTTCTTTAAAAGTGTCAGTTCTCGAAGCAAACTTTAAAAAGAAAATGGATCAAGATTTTGTTTTTGTATTTAAGAATTCTTTGCCTAAAGCAAAAATCTTAAAAAATTTCCATGCTTTCTTCTAGAAGTTCCATAGTTTTATATTTACATTTAGGCCTATGATCAGTTTTGAGCTAATTTTTGTATAGTGTGTAAAGAATAGGGGAAGGGATTTGGGGGTGGAGCTATGAAAGGACAATGTATAACACTAGTTGTTGAAAACATTAGTATTTCTTTATTGAATTGTCCTGATGCTTTTGTCACAAGCCAATTATCATAAATGTAAAGGTTCATTTAATCTGGAACCCTTGATTCTGTTGCATTGATCTATCAGCCTACTTGGTGTCAATAGTACACTGAGTAGACAATATCTTTTAATAAGTTTTGAAAGCAAGTAATGTAAGTCATTCAGTGGTATTCTTTTTCAAAATTGTTATGACTCTTCTCCTTCCTTAACTTTTCCATATTAATTGTAAAATCAGCTTCCAGTATCTACAAAAAGTTCTATTGAGATGGAACAAGTGGAAAATAGCTAGCAAGACCATAGATTTTAATTGAACCATATCAATATCACAGTAAATCTGAACAATTTAATGCTAATTAAAGCATATTTTTAGATTGGTTAAAAGAGAGTCTCAACTAAGTGCTGTCTAGAAGAAACTCATCAAAATATACATACATATACAGGCTGAAAAAAATAGAAAAAAGATATACAATGTAAACCTTAACCAAAAGAAAACCAGAATAGGTACTGTTTATATCTAACATAGACCCCAGAACAAGGAATAAAGAAATAAAGTTTGTAGTTAAAAACTTTCCAGTAAGAAAACTCTATGTCTATCAGATAGTTTTACCATTATCCTTTCTTTTCACTGGGCTCCTTTATAAATTATTTTTAAATTTGGTGTCTCATGGCTTCAACATCTGTGTCATATCTGAGTCTGGTTCTGTTTATTGCTGTATCTTGTATCTTGCTTTCTAAGTACTCTGTAGCTTTTTGGTTGAGAATTAGACAGTTTGGCAGGGCATTAGACACTGAGATAAATAGTTTTTATGCATGGAAACAGGCATGCCTTTCTACTTCTGCTATGCATTCAGTGTGACAATAGATCAGTCTAGTCAAGTGTTGAATTAGATTTGAGATTTGCTGTTGCTATGATTACCTCAGTGCACCCCAGACTTCAAGTTCTTCTGAGGGTGCCTTGTATTTCGGGTTGGGGTGGGTTTGCTAAAAGGCTTCTGTCATTGTCTACTCCACTGTCAACCTTAGGTCTTCATTCTGCTCTGTGCTGCAGGGTAGTCTACGTCTATATGCTTTTAGCTCTTCCTCTGGTATTCCACTGTTACTTCTTACCTGATACTTGTTTGTCAGTGGAGATGCATCTGCTCCAGGTGAACAATTGCTCATGTCTTGCCTTTTCCTGTAGGTAACGGTATCTCCTTAGAGTTTGGCCTAATTTGTTCTTCTGTGATCCTGGTTTAATGGATTTGAAAAAGTTATGAATGTTCAGTTTGTAGCTTTTTGTTTGTGCCAGGCATGGAAATTGTCTAAGTTACTTTTCTCATTGCTGAGATGAAATACCTGGCACACAGAGTTAAAGGAGCAGAGGTTTATTTCAGCTCACAGTTTGTAGAGGTTTCAGTCCATAGTGGGTTGGCTCCAAGGTAAGGTGGCCTCGCAGATGGGGATCACAGGGGAGAAACAGTCCATGGCAGAGCAAGCAGGAGGCAACAAAGCAGCAAACAGAAGCAGCAGGCAAAGTAGTTGGTCTCCCTTTCCCTTTTACCCCATTCAGACTATAAGCCTTTTGGGTGGTGCCACCCACACCCACAGTGCATCTTCCCATTAGTTACACACAGAACTGTGCTAAACTATTCAGTGGACTAATTTAATACCATATTTCTTCATCCCAGTATCACACACCCTAGATTCAGCCAGCTCTGAAAAGCAGCACTGTATGCGAATGAGCTAGACACAAGCAATAACAGAAGTAATGCTCTCTCTCTCTCTCTCTTTTTTTTAAAAGCTGTATATCCACTGAGCAGGAATTAAAAGCTTTGATTTCTTGTTTTCAAGCTCTTTCTTTTTATGATCTTCCTGTAAAACCTTAGGGCTGTTTTCCTTCCCTCTACGCTCTGTAAAATGTCATCTACACAGCTCATACATATAAAATCAGTGGTTCTCAACCCTTACTTGGGAAGCATTAAAATAAAATGCAAATTTTGGGTTCCACTGTCTCAATTGATATACGTCAAGATTGAGGCATGGGTGGCTTTTATAAGCTACCCAGGTGATTGTAGGCTGAGAAGCCCTGGTCTCAGTACCACTTACAATCTTTCCTTTTACAGAGGTGCAATTCCAGTATAAGTGGCCAAATGAAATTTCAGGCTGTATACATTCACCCGCATGGAATCATTTCTTCCCTAATTGTGTCTTCAGTGGTGGTGAATTGCCAGTGATGTAAACCAATGTTCTCACAGAATGGGGAAGAAACTTAAGAGTTCTCATTTAACTTTATACTGCTTACATGAATGTATTTCATGACAATCATGACCTGGGTGCTACTTGAAGTTTTTCAGGTGCTGGAAAATCTGCCATTCAAAATAATACACCCCATTGTGGGATAGTCTTTCTTGTTAGAGGCATTTTCCTTCTATTGAATTGAATTGAACTGAATTGAAACATGTGCCCTTCTATAATCTACTAAATCATTTACCTAGCTCACTGGTTTGAAAACTATTTGAAAGAATCTATTTGTGTGACTCAATACATGTGTCTGTTCACATGTGCATGTGCGTGTGTGCACACACCCACACACACACTTGCCGTGAAAAGCATTTTATGAAATAGCACTTACTCTTACTATCTCTTGTAGGCCTGAATTGATTTCACAATAAACCAAGAAGTTGCTTTTTGCAACATGACAAATGCTGGTCCAGCCCATTTTCTACTTGACAAGTTTTCCAGTGTTTATGAACCGTTCTCCTGGTGCCTCAGAAAGTTCTTGGATCTGGTGTAATGTTGATTCCTCCAACAGTCTTTCCAGCTTCCTCATAGTCTTTCTGGTTTTATGCATGTACTGGGTGAGATGTCCAATAATATTTCATAGCTTATGGCCTGTTCGAGAGATGATGACGTGCAAGATGAATGTCAATGAATCTTGTAGTAGATAAGTGCTGTTAGCAGTCACAGGTGAGAGAAAGGTCATACAGGTCATCAAGCAAGACTCTATTTGAGCCTTGAAGGTTAGCACCATCTATGTGGAGTGGAAGGTGCTTGGAAACAGGAAGGATTTCAGAGAAGCTCCTTTAGGCGTCTCCTGTCTTCCATGACTCACTCTCTCTAGAAGTGACTTGGATCTACAGGACTGGAGAGACACGTCAGGTTAGGTACAAAGGGGAAATCTAATTTAGATTGTTTCGATAGAAAATGTCACAAAAAGTAATAAATAAACTGACCCTGGGCCCCTAGGCTGGGTCCTTCAGGAGCTCTGACTCTGACATGTGTAGTCACTGTGTTGTTCTGGAAACTGCTTTTTGTCATGGTGAGGGTCAGCTTGCCAAGGCCCATTTCAGGGCTGGGCTTTTCAGCTCTGCTAAAGACTTAGTGACTTCCATGAAGTGTTGGAGCAAAACCCCTTCCCCACTGTCCTAATTCTGTCTCTGCTCTCTTCTTAGCACTTTAATCAAATGTGTTATATTCTCAAACTATGCTACATTCAGCACTCTTAGGATTCACCTATGAGGTAATCTGAATAAAACAATGTCACTATCACATGCTGTGGAAAAACCAAATATGCATTATTGGTGTCCTGCTAAAAGCACCTCATTCATTTTGTGACTGTTTTATTTTGATAAAAAACAGGGGTGGATGTATACCATAGGAAAAATCAGGCAGTCTATGTGTTATTTTCCCTTAACAAGGTGTGGAAACTATGGTTCTAAGCAACTACAAAATGAGGACTATGTGTGATCCATCGCTGTGGCTATACCATTGGGTATGAGTTAGTGTTATTGAGAAATGTGTATTATACATTTCTTCTGAAATTTAGTGCCAAGATGATAGTTTATTGCCTGGGAAGAGCTGATAAACAGTGGAGATTTATAAAATTCCTTGTATTTCTCCTTTTGCCTTACCACTAGGAAGCCTGGAATTAAATGTAAGAATACTCAATTGTAGTAAGAATTGTAAGAATACTCAATTTAATTTCAAATTCTAAATATATAGATTTCCTACCTTAATATGATTTCATCTTTGTTTAAAAACAATAGTTTTTAGTTTTTCTTATTACTATGGTAATATATACTCATTATAGAAAATGTGACAAATAATAGTTTCCCATGTAACTAGATATTTTCCTACCGCTTGGAAAGTCACAAATTATATCTTTGTCATAATCATTATAATTTATTCTAAGTATATGTATACCAGTGGGTATTACAAAAATGAAACAATACCTTTTACACTGTATTAAAACTCACTTTAAAACTTAACAGTTATAAATATTTTCTACACCATTAAATATTCCTGCACAGCATTATTTTAATGGATGGGGTAGTTCATCATGAGGATGTATCTTGTTGCTGTACTTTCAGTTTGAATTTGGCTTTTTGTTATTATAAACAACTCTGTCATATATATTCTTATAGCTAAATCTCTGAGCACATCCAGTATTATTTTCTTTGAAAAAGTTTCTAGAAGTGACATGATTGAATAAAGGGCTAGAATATTTTTAAGACTTTTGGACATATATTTCCATGCTGCCCTCCAGAAAGCATGAACTAATTTATATTATTACCTAGAGTTTGAGATGCTTCTTTTCCCAAGCCTCCCCTAGTATCAGGATTACTGTTTTTTAAATCTGCATCAAGAGACAGGACTTCTGGGTATGGCCTGGAGGAGGCTGCATATCCTTCCTCCTAGGAAACTGCTATAAATCTGGACAAGTGAATAGAAACAGTTGTGTTCACACTGTGGTAATCCATTAAAGCAAACAACAATTTGAGAAGTGTTTAGTCTTGAAAAACTTCTGAATTTTGAGTGGGAACAGCGGGAGTTAGTATTTTCTTGCCGATGCTGCTCCCACCTCCCCACTGCCTTCAGCTCAGTGGGTGCAGAGTGCTTCCTGGTCAAAGGACGCCAGGAGACGGCCTCCATACTGCCAGGACCAATGCGTGTTAGCTGGGGACTCCTGCACCCCTGGGTAGTGATCCTAGTTCTCTTTCTCCATTTCAGTTCACCTTGAATCTTTAAAAAATATTATTTTATTATAAATGTTTATAATCAAAAGCAGAAAATAAACATAGAGAAGAAAAAGAGAAACAGCCATACCTCCCCCATGTAGGTATTCTGTGCTGATGGAGATGTTCTGTTCCAGTCAGTACAGGAGCCACTGTCCTCATGTAGTTAATGGAGCACTTGAGTGGCAAATACAACTTGACAACCTCAATTTTAAATTCGATTAATTCTACATAATTTAAATTGAAATATTCATCTATTGGTAGTGGCTGTGATTTTTCTGTAAGTGGAAGCATGAATGCACACATACATAGTTAAACAAAAATAGGATTATGCTGCATATTGTGTTTTGTATACTGCCTTTTCTGATTAATAATATATCATAAAGCTAATTTTAATGGCTGGATCATATTCTACTGAATGAATATTCTATAATTGGTCTTCCAACTTTGTTTTTCTTTTTCAGTGTTGTCTTGGCTATTCTATGTTCCTTACATTTACGTAGGATTAACTTGTTAATTTCCTCAAAAATGTTAGCTGGGTTTTCATAAGGTTGCACTGGATTTGTAGATCCCTTGAGGCATATTCTCATCTTAACAATATTAAATCTTCCAATCATGAAATTGAAATATTTTTCCATTAGTCAGATCTTCTTTGATTCTTTTAAATGGTACTTAGCAATTTTCTGTGTAAAAGTCTTGATCTTTCATTGATAGTTTATTCCTAAACATTTTATTCTTTTCAATGCAATGTAAGTAAATTTGCCAGTCTTATTTTTGAGTTGTTCATTGGTAGTGCATAGAAATACAGTTAATTCTTGTGTTTTGATCTTGTATTCTGAAAACTTGCTGAACTCATTGATTATGAGTTTTTATAGTAAGTTCATTTTGATTTTTTATAGTCAAGATCAGGCCATCTACAAATGGAGGCACTGTAACTTCTTTCTTCCCAATCTGTGTGCCATTTATTTATTTGTTTAGTCATTCTTGCCTGATTGCCTTTGCCAGAAATAACGGTGCCATATTGAATAGAAGTGGTGAGAACAGACAGATACTCTTTTTTCACTGTGTCTCATATTTCTGATTAGTGAGATGGCTCTGGGAAGTATGCTATTTTTCTATGACCTATTCTATTTTTCTATAACTAATTTCTATTTTTATACTCTAAGACTATTGGCTAGTTCTTTTTAGGGAAGGAATAAAATTTTCCTTTGTCTTATGCTTTGGGAAGCTTGACATAGTGGCTGTTAAAAAATAAGTATTTTAGTTGAAGAATCTATTAATGCAACATGTAGGTGCTAGTGAGTTTGTTACCTAGCATGGATACATTTATTACTTAAAAATACAAATAAAGTACTATTTTTTCCATTCTTCTTTGCATATTTTGAGATGCCCAATATATGCTGAAGGCACTGTGGGCAGGTCACAAAGATGAGTTGAGCACAGTATCTCTAGGTGCTCACGTAATAGAGTTTTTGGGGAAACACACAGGCAGTTAGGAAGTTAAAATATTCTAGCAAGCAGTTTCCGTTAAAGTGTGACCTGTGAGAAGGAAACAGGTGACAGATGTGGGCTTCTTAGGGTTTTGGGGTCTCCATTTGATGCTGGAACATTTACTTTCTACAGTCTAGAATCAAAAAATTTTGCAACTAGTGCCTTGAAAATCCTTTTATCTAGCTTCACGTCTTTCAGTCTGAGAAATCTCTTACCGTATTTAACAATTTCTGTTCTCTCTTATCAGCAACTCCTCATTTTCTGAAATGTTTTATTGTATGTGCGGGTGCGCACGCACACACACACACACACACACACACACACACACACACACGCGCATGCGCGACATTCTCCATAGGCAGGCGATCCATGCACAGCTCACTCCTGGCTCCATTTGTTGTGTCTGGCATGGGTAATCTAACACCAGCCCCATGATCATCTTGAATATGACTTGTCTAGGATTCCTGTTTCACCTTGCCTATGAAGACTGCTCAGCATTGTCTTTCCAATAGATGCTTATGACTTGGAACTGACAAGGAGGAGGACATTATCCTGCTCCAAATCTGAGCTACTTATAAAGCTTTGAGAAGGCTTCCTGTTCTGTTTAATTGCACATTCAACTTTTCTTTGTAAAGAGGACACTCCATCTATTTTAAACTTGTCAATTCAGAGGATTAACTAGGCTGTATATTGAATCATAACCGTGTGCTGTTAAATCATCTTTGCAGTAAAGAATGAAGGTAGTATTAGTAAAAGCAATTAAATACATAAGTCACACCTTAAAACAACTTAGTTTTTTTTTAAAGAAGTCAATTCAGAGTTGTATAATACATGTACTTTCATTTCTGCTTCTCTATTTAAAAAGAAATACTTTATTCTAGTTTTATTATATAGTGTTTATTATTATAATGAAAATTTTATCAGGTTTCTTTTTATCATTCTATTGGTAAAACAAAATGCAAACCTTTTGGTCTTAGGCTACAAAAGAAACTGAATGGTCTTCACAAACCTTTCAAGTTAAATTAACTTTTCAACAAGTCTGAAGTTCTAGTTTCCCTTTTTTTTTTTAATCACAATGAATTTTTCTTTTGATTATGGGAGGGGGTGAGATAAGGCTGCAGAATGCTTTCTGGTTCATGTTGTTTATTGCACATGATACAGAAGCCAATTCCACCAAAAGGGAAACAGAAAAATAACTACTCTATTTGTGCCTTGTGAGCAGTTTGTGAAGTCCCTTCTAGTTTCCATGATTAAGTGTTGGCTTCTCTCCTTGCAGACTTCTAAAATGAAATTAAAAAAGAGGAGCAAACAGCACTATAGAACCAAGCCCAAATACTGTGTAGGGACTAGCCCAGAAGACTGGAGAACTGCATCATTACAGGTAGTGCTTTTCAGAGTCGTAAGAAATGCAGCAGAGGAGAAAGAAGGAGATCCTGAGAAAGTTCCAGGTCATTTTGAGCTCTGATGCCCTGATGATGCTGGAGTCTGTTTTGGTGGGTACAGGAGGAGGAGGAGGATTGGTGTTTTTGGCATAGCAGTGTCTATTTTGTGCGAAATGCTTCATAAACACACTGCCACCCAGTTATTGTTCACCCCACTCTTAAGCTCCAGAGTTGCCCTGGGACTTGCTAATGGAGAAGGAGAGAAGGAAGGGTGTGGAGGGCATTCCTAGGACAGGGGCCATGCAAAGTAGAGGGTTGAGCACTGGGACTGGGAGCCACAATCCGAAGTCCTGTTTTTGGTCCTCCCACCTTCTGTGTGACCTTGGATGAATCATTTTACCCTTTTCAACTATAGTTTTTATGTTTGCAGAATTCAGATTTGGACTAAATACCTGACTTCCAGACCACACCCCCAAGTCTCCCTCAAGTCAGCTCAGAGGTTGGCTCGCACCAGCCACTGAGGTCCTGGCTCCAGCTTCCTAGAGGAAGCAGCCTTGGTTTTTCTCTTGCACCTCTCTTTCTACTTGAATGAAGTGAAACTACCAGGTGGTCCAATCCCAAGGCTCTCTACTGGCCCTCACATTCCAGTGTCTATGACTCTGACATCTGGTCCGAGGTCCACGTGAAGGGGTCAAGGGTACCCACCACTCCGCAGTTGCGTGTCTTCCTAACGTGATGGCAGGTAAGTAACAGAAACGCCACATGTTAGTTTAAGAAGCTGACATTGGGGAAAGGAGTCTGTGTTATAGGACCTCAGTTTCTCCCTCTGTGGACAACTCATTGCATTCTTACTTGGGTCTGACTTTCCCTTGGTCTCAGATTGAAAGCAACCTGGGAGACACAGAAATTTGAAGGCAACTGGAGCCTCTATCTCCTGCCCTCACCAGCCCTCTGCAGCAGGATCCGTCAGGCCTGGAGCCCTGACCTTTTGATGGGAGCCTCTGAGGTGAAGGCAGTAATAACCACCTGTCAGCTGCCCATTGGCTTCTGAGAGCCAGGCCTCCCCCTCTGTCACTGGCTAGCTCCTGCTAAATAGGCCTTTTCTATTCTGTGTCAAGTCTTCATCTGTCTGTTTCCTGAATCTGGGATATTTTTCTTTCACTCATTAATAATGTGCCTTCCTCTGCCATGAGCTTTCTTCCATCTCTTTTGGAAGCACAGTACATGTACTTTGTGTCGCTGGGAGGGCCTGCTTTGGGAGGAGGCTTGAAATTCCCCCAGCTGTTTCAAGAAAATATAGTGCCTTTTGTTACCTGCCCCAAGGCACCCTGGTGAACACGTAAGCCTGCAAATGAGTGGTTGGCAGAGAAAACCATTATGAAATAACTATTCTAATTGAGGAATATAGAGTTGCAGACCCAAAGGTGCTGAGCATTTTAATTAACGTTTATTAGAAATGAAGACTTGGCTATTTAAAAATGAAAATTGAAATCTCTTGCCTCCATATCCATTTCTCCATCATGTCATTGTTCCTTTTAATTGCTTTTCAATTTAGCCAGTTTTTACTGAGTTCCCATCATGAGGCTGGGGACCCTGCAAAGCGCAGGGCTGACAGGAGTAAGAGCCAGGCCTTGCCCTCAAGGGGCTCCCAGCTGGGCTCAGGAAAGGGCTGAGCAGACACGAACTGTCCAGAGTCATCAGCGTTCTGTGGAGGAGTTCCTGGAGGCTGGGCAAACACAGACAGGATAGGCGGCCCTGTGCAGTTGGCTGGGGAGCATTCCTGGGCCACAGGTGATCTGAGGGTTCAAGCAGAGGGATCAGTGGGCTTAAAGATGTGAGGTAGCTGGTAGGTTTGGTAAAGAGTAGGTTCAGTGTGGTTGGAGCAAATCTGGAGAGAACAGAGGGAAGCGGGAGGGAGGAGGAAGATGGGGGTAGGCAGCTCAGTGGCAGCAGCCTTGGGGGTGAGGAGCTGGTGGGTGGAGTAAGCAGGCACCCCAGTGTGCAGAGCCTTGAATACTATACTAATCACTGTGGAAGATTTGCTGGTTGGTTTGGATTTTATCTTGAGGGCATAGGAACCCACAGAAAAATTTTAAGTGGGTAGGGTAGGAGGCCTGCAAGGCCACTTACCGTAGAAGATAGGAGCAAGGATTCCAAATCAAGGTGACTAGGGTCTGAATTGTTCCTTAGCCGTCTTTCAGCTATGGGCCAGTTACTTCACTATGTCTCTGTGGCCTCATCTTTAAAGAAGGGTGAAAATCTAGTCTGTTTCATAGGCTTGTTCATAGGCCTGAATGTTCTTACAATGAAGGACACATATTAAAATTCAATTACTGTTTTTTTCTGGGAAGGGGACCTATATTTTCTATGAGCAGTCTCCTCAGACTTTATGTCAGTTAACCATTGACATAGTAATGCTGCATAAGAAATATTCTAAAACAGTGGCTTAAAGTACTCTAAAATGGGGAGGGAGTAGCAGTGGTGATACTTATTATTGTTAATGCAGTTGTGGACTGTTTGAACCTGGCTGAGTCCTGGCTGGGTATGCAGTTTGGGTTTACAACTGCCCACATGAGATCCACGCTAAGAGAAGCAGGCATAGGGCAGCTCTTTCCAAGGCACTGGAAGAGCCATAAGGGGTAAAAAGGATCCTGCATAGCTTCTTAAGGCCTAGAATCCTGTCAGCTAAGCTGAGACTTGAGAGGCGGGTGCTTATAGTGCTCTCTTATAAAGGGGTGGAGAAATGCAAAGTTACTTAGCAAAATGTGAGCACTAGGAAGGTGAGCTATGTGGGGTCAACAATGTGGGCCCCAGTCTGCATCAGATAGCTCTTGTATTTGCAACTTTGTAGCTCCCAAGAGAACTTGCTGAAGGGCAAAGTCTGTTCTTCCTTGGGGCAAGACCAGAACCCCAGGGACCTGGCTTCAGCTGGCAACCTTCCTGCAGTTGTTTGAACACGAACCTTAGGGCCTAGCAAAGGTGCTGGTTCTCCTGCCTCTCGGAGTCTTTGGGAGAGACTGCTCATTTCAAGGGAGAGCATGCTAGTGTGTGTTTGAATCTGGTTGAGATGGGAAGGATGAAAATCTTTAGTGTTACTGAATAGGGAGCTTGGAGGTGAGCAGAGGTGTTGCTCCAGGGACACTCCGTGGCTCTCACAGGCTTACTGGGCTGCAGTGTGCCCTTGAAGATGGTTTGCAATGGATGTGAACTGCTAGGATAAGATTTTAAAGTTTAAATATAGTAATAAAATATGTGCTTGCTTGTATGTTGCTATACTGTGCATGTGGTTTGTCCCTCAAAAGTTCATATCTGGATGCTTGGTCCCAGTGTAACTGTACTGAAAGGTGGTAGAACCCTTAGGAAGTGGGCCCTAATGCAAGGCAAGTGGATCGTGGGGCACTGCCTTTGGAAGGGATTAATGTGGTTCTTGCAGGACTCATGAGAGTGAGGCCACTGTATGTGTTTGGTTTCTTTTCCATGAGAATGGTCTCTTTTTGGCCTCTCTGCTGTGTTGTGACACAGCCAAGGAGTCCTTGCCAGATGGTAGCACCATGCTGTTTGAACTTTCCAGACACTAAAACTGTAAACCAAATAAATCTCTATGTTTATACTTTACCTAGCCTCAGGTATTTTATAACAGGAGCACAAAAAAAGCTAAGACATCTGTGTTTTTAGATGCCTTCTTCCCAGTACAAAAAGGAATTCCTTTTCTTGTTTTTTGACTTCCTGGCATTCGCTTTCAGTTCCCTGGGAGCCTCTGGTGAGGTGAACCTGACTTTCCAGCAGACAGCCCTAGGCAAATGCTGAAAGAGGACAGGGAGAGGCATTTATTGGTGTGTAATTGCCTCTCAGTTCTCCTAGACTCCTTCCAGCTTGGGAGTAGGACAGGGACAGTGATGGGAGGAGTCAAGTGTGGTTCTTTGCCAATAAGTAAAATAATCTCTCTTCCTCCCCGGCTTTCTTATGCTGCATGACAAATGTATCCATTCTTCTCAACAGAAAAGAGAAGCAGGGACAGAGAAGACATTCTCATCGGTTACCCTTTCCTATTTTATATATTGAGAATATAAGTATGCTCTGAAATTAACCAACCAATTTCCTAAGAGCTCAGTCATTCACTTTTTAGATAGAAAAATTAAGCAATATTTCTAAAATTAACCTTAATCATTAAGTATAATATTATATTGAGTTTTTTCCCCCCAGGGAATGAGAAGAAAATATATTCTAGAATCTTTTTGGTAGCAAACACAGCACTGGAAGTAACATTGTACCATTTAGTGGTGTGCCTGGCGTATGTAAAATGAATAAATTGTAGCACTGATGATGAAAGTATTGACTGTAGTTCATTTATTGGGGGAGGAGATTAAAAGCAGGGGTTAGTAGGGCAAGGACTCCATTAACTGCCTGGCTATAGTCATTTCTGACACAAAAAGAAACAAGAAAATGAACTCAGAAAAGTTTGGATCCTAATATCAAGTCAAGTAGATTCTTTAGCTAGTGATGATTTTTTTTCCTTAAAGTGGTTGCTTCTAAAAGGCACAATTCAAAATAGTCATTGCAAGAATAGACATGCTGAAATCTTAATGGTGCAATGCTATTTTGTTGAGTAAAAAATAGGGCTGGATAATGACGAATCATAGCTATGCAAATGGAAAGAAAGATCATCATGTCTTGTGCTTTAGGGTGTGAACTGATGGTAGAAATCTATCCATATTACTTAGTAAGGGAGATGAATTCTTTCAGTAATATGTGAAAGCTTTCAAATATATATATATATATATATAAATTTTCAGATATATATATGTATATTTTTAAAGCATCATTTATGTCTGAAATACTAAAACCTAAAAAATAGTTGGGCTGTTGGCAGCTTTTCTCGAGTGTTCACTGTAGGCAAAGCTTGGCAGAGAGGTAGCTGCAAATGCACAAATCATCCCTCCCTCCCTTCTTCCCTCCCTCTCTCCCTTCCTTCCTTTTCCCTTCATCTCTTCCTCCCTCAATAAGCACAGACTTTGCTTTACAGGAACTTATATCTTAATAGGAATGGCAAGATGCTGACATTAAAAACCTAAAAACAAGCACAAATTTATATAGTACACATTGTGGAGGACTGTGGAGGATTGCACTACATGGAGGAAAAATCAATAGAGTGAAAACGATGGTTCTAAATCTTGACCAAATTAAACAATGAATTCTTCTAGTGCTCTACTTTTATTTCTTTTCTTCTTTTTCTTTTTTAGTCCAAGGTGTGTTGTTTTAGGCTTTAAATAACATTGCCACCTAACAAGAATCCCCTGCCCATGTAAAAAGCAGAAAATTCAACCCCCGGTGACTCCGCCACCAAATACTTACAAACCTACAATTATGTCCTCAGAGTCATCTACCAAATAAGAACTGATCTTAAACAGGAACTATTGCTTGGCTGACTGATTCCTTACTGAAGTTGAAATGGTGTGATGATTTGACTTGTTTATACTCTGAGCTTTCTCTAAAAATTATGTATATTTGAATTTTGTTTTGAGGTTTTTGTATTTTATGTTAAAAAGTAAATTGAAAGAAATAATTTCCCAATTATACATAGCTCAAATGTACTAAAGTTTTTCAGAATAAGGTGGCGAGATAATAAGAGTTACTTAATGGATTATTTTAGCAAATGGTTTGAACATAATGAGATATTAATTTAGACCCCAGAAAACATACCTTATCTCAAAAAATAAACTTCAGAATATTGCAAATCAAAGTGTAGAAAAACTAGCAGGAACTATAATATATATTAGGCCTTTGAGGGAATGCCATTTTTCATGGTTTAAAACTAAAGAAATAACTCGTGAAGAAAAGAGAAACAAATGTAAATATCTTAAAATTTAGAACTTTCCTGCTGATGAAACATCAGAAACTGGGGAAATCTACATTAGATTAATGACATATACATGATTAATAAATATGATAACCTTAAGATATGTCTGACTCAGATGTATCAGAGAAGGACTGGAGTCCTAACAGGTGCAGAATATAATGGCCGCACATACTGAATAGTTTTTCTACGCCCATATAGATTTACAAAATCATGTTATATTGATTGCTTTTTGTACAGAACATTTTGGAGCCAGCTTTTCTTACAGAATGGGACAAACTATGTCGTTAAGTGTTCAAAACATTGTTTTAGGTGGTTTCAAAGTATTCATTGGTGAGGAAGTACAATCTTTTTTTTTACTTACACTAGGCTTTCAGTGCTGAATGTTAAAGTTATGGAAATCTAACGTGACTTTTTCTAGTATGTTATATCATTAGAGCTATGGCTACAGATGTCCTGCTGAAGGAAACTGAATGATTTATTCAGAAGCACACTCAAGACTGCTTTTATCAACCATTTTAGATGGAGTATTTGCCATTGAAACCTGTTTTAGGAAAAGAGGATATATCCTTTGAGATCCCACGCTTTTTCACAACATGTCATCAGTTATCTTTAAAGGCCTTAGTAACAGAAACATGTTAACTACTGTCCCGAGAGCATCTCTAGGATAGAGATGACTACTGTGTTATGTTAGGGCACTTTGTCAAGCATGTTGCTCCCTTATCTTGCTTTTATAGCAGAGGGAATAAAGGCACTAGAGACATATCTTTGAGGTCACACACAAAGTTAACAGCAGATAAACATTAAAACCGGCAGCTCCAGAATTCCCACTGTGTGTAATTAGTGCACCGCAGGCAGGAAATGACAGCATTGGGAATAAATGGCAGATGTGGTGTTTCAGGACCTGGTGGCTGGTGAGAATTCTCTTGTGTTCTTCTGAATGGTTAATTAAGTTAGTTTCTCTCTGAAGGTCTCACTGCATAGAATTTAGAGTCTTCTCAGCTAGAAACTTTCTTCTTTAGGGTAAAAGACAACACTGTGGACACCCTCAAGTACTTTGATGGGCTCTACTGATGTTGGAGGACACTGGGTGTCTGAGTAATGTTTTAGGCAGTTCAGTCTCTCTCTCTCAGGCTTCATAGAGTTTCTGAATGTGGCTTTTGTCCTTTGCTTCCAAAGGACTGCAACATGTCTTCGTTATGTGAGGCTGGAAGCGGAAGGGCAGAAACTTTTCACAAGTTCCACCCTTTTCCTATGCTCCATGTCCTCGGAGTACTTAGTGTGTGGTCAGTTCTTGGAGTGCATGCTTGTCTGCTTTTGCTCCTTAGGAGGGACAGGCACTGAATTTGTGGTCATCTATCCTTACACACCTAACAAAGTCTTTGTAAGGAAAGTGTATAGTGCTTGGAAAGTACTGCCCGGAGACTAGGTATGTTTATGGAGAGCTCTAGGGAAGATGGAGGCAATCTGCCAAGTTGGATCTATAGGATAGTCCCGTTGGACTCTCTAATAAGCTCATTAGTCCAAGAATCGTTATTATCTTAATGTCACTGACCATCTTATAAGAGCATGCCTAAGTATTTAATCATCAAAGGTTGACTGGAGAGAAATGAATTGTATTTCTGTGTTAGAACCTTGAAAGAGGTGGATTTTTGAGTTTGTTTTCCTTGCTCTCCAGTCTAGAATGAACTTGGCATGCTGCCTGGGAGAACCTGGGTTGGATTCTACTCACTTCTTGCATCAAACTTTACTATGCAGAGTAACAGTCATTGGCTGGTGACATCAGTATAGCCTAGAGCTTTTTAGAAACGCAAAGTTTTCAGGTTCCGTCAACTGTGTGTGTGTGTGTTTCTCACTGAACTTTGTTTTAATGGGTCTCAACATTCTGTGACAGATTTTTGGTCAAGTTGCTTCCATTAAAAAATATTGATTTAAGAAAACTTATAATTTAAAATTGTCATATACATGAAAAATGAAATGGTCCACCACCATACCAGGTTTGAGAGCACCAGTCCCTGCTCAGCCCACATGGGTGGTACCAATACCATCAATTCTGTAGACAGCCTGGAGGGGCAAATACGAAGGCTTTTCAGTTGAGGGAGTGGGTGGCAAATACAACCAAAGCTTCAAGCAGTGTGGTTCTACTGGCACTGCCATCTTTTTGTTATCTTCTTTGTGCAGTTGAAAAATTTAATTGAATACTTACTAGTATTACAAATGAATCTACTTTGGCCAGAAACTGCCTTGGAGGGTAAAGCTTTTTGCTTTTGGAGGATGTGTGACCACCCTCCTCTCAAACTTGCTTGATGAGTTGTCTTCTGGAAGAGGGAGAGAGGGGCTGGATTATCAGACATTGATGACCCTGACCAAAAGTCCTGCTTTCCTCAGATCAGTTGCTCAGAAACTTCTAGATGATTGGGGAACACCACTGTGAGGAAGCAGGTTTTGTTGTTTGAGACTTCTTTGTTGAGACTGAAAAAATGCAAGCTAGAATGAATGTTTGCCTGCATGCCTGCCTTTTCAAAAGCTTGAGAGGAAATTAGTATATGATCTTCCCCCATTTTTTAAATTAGTA
>RJWT010011665.1:0-23096 GCA_004365215.1 Cuniculus paca
AGAGCTGAGTGGTTGGCTGGGACTCTCGACACTAATGGCTGGTCCAAGAGCCTGTGCTTTTCCCACGGGACCAAGTAGCCTCTAGCTTTGATTTAGTTTCAGTGGGAAATCCTCCCACGATGTTCTACTTCTCATTTTGTGCAGGGGAGCATCCACAGAGTGCTGACCATGAGGTTCCCATATCTCCTTTATGGTACATGTTTTTTCCTTTTCTATTCAAGAAGGCAGGTGTGGAAATGTAGCCGATGAAATTTGGCTGTTCAGGAAGTGGGTTACTGCTGACTAACTCACGAGCCCTTTGCCCTCCACCACTTAAATGATCTGTAGAGGTCCTGACTGCAATTCCAGAAAGCAGCTCAGCCAAATACTTACTGCGCTCCACCCTCTTCTTTCAAAAAAGAAATGGAAACATAAAGTAATCATCTGAATTATTTGACCAACAAGGCAGGCTCTGTAGTTTATTAGACCCAGTGGAAATGAGACTATGGAATTCTTATTCAACAAAGCAGGCTCTAAAATACGAAGCCCTATTTTTTATTGTCTAGGGACCCTTTCTCCAATTATCATGGCATTTTTTAAAATGTGTTATTTCATTCTGAATAAGGACAATTTAATATTTTGACTTATAGCACGAGTTTGGCTATTCACCCTCATGTTGTTAAATATCACTTTTAAGTACACATATGAGAGCATTTAACTTATGGGATTTTGACAAAATTACACAATTCATCTGCCATAGCTCATTCACAAATAGGTATGACATTTTTCCCCAGGATAATGGGACAGCTGCACCAAACTAACTCTGCTGCTCAATGCCCCTTCTTGCTACACACACGTGTTACTTCTCTTTGGTCATTTGTGCTCCTTAAAACATCACCATCTTTCTTCTATGCCAAGAGCAAGTTGTGGTCTGAATGGAAACCAAAGCACTACTCTCAGCACTGTCCACACCTTTGCTTACTATTCTGTGGTCATCACACACTTAGCTGCTACTTGCTTTGAGTATCACTAGATTCCTGGTGCTGTGGGCACACTGGACACCCCCATTCATAGGTCACTGAAAATGCTCTACATACAAGGCAACAAGGATAAGTGATATCTACCTACTTACCCATATACACACACATACACGCACACGACTTCACATATCTCCTCTGCTCTTTCACATGTTCCATGGTCTCATCAGGCTTATAAAAAAATATGGAAGTAAGACCACCAAGAATTCCAGCATAGTGTTAGCAAAGCATTAAGCTGCCCCTGATTCCACACAGAACACAAATGCATGAAGCCATCCTGTTGACCAGTAGTTCCTAAACTCCCGGACTGTAAGAATGACATAGGAACCAGCTACAAACTTGAATTTCTAGACCTGCTAGAGATCCCCTGAATAAGAATCTCTCACAGAAGGCATGGATAATTCTTTTTAATTCTACAGCTTTCCAGGTAACCATTATAACCCAGTAAACTGGGGAAAGCCAAAGTTTGACAGAAATGCTACTGTGGTTGGCAAACCTGAGCTGGACTCCTAGCCCTGCCAATCCCTGGGCCAGGTACCCTTGGGCTGCTTCAGCCCCCTGAGCCTCTTATTTTCCATATTTGTAGAAGGGTTGTGATGGTTAGCACACCTCAAACAGAGTTAGCATGGGGAGATACTGAGTTCACATACAATCATGGTGGCTAATGGTAGTGTCCCATCAGATGGGAAAATGCATACAATGTACAGACTTGGTGCTTCCAGGTAAGAACCTCCTCCTCTTGTTCCTTATGTTGACCATTTAGCTGGTCCCAAGGACTCCACCTCCTCTCTATCTCTCATTTCCTGTCCCTTATATTGACCATTTAACTGGTCCCAAGGATGCCAGTTCCCCTCCATCTCAGACATCCTTGTATGCAGTAGTCTCAGCACTTCAGAGATCAAATAAGACTTCTGGGGCCTGGGTGCATCTTCAAGGCTAGACCCCATTGAAAAATCATCCTGGAGCCATATCTGACCAGCTTTGCTGCCTCATAGGTGGTGGATTTGGTTTCCCTAGCCAAAGAAGGCAGGGCTCTGCCCCAGCAGTTTCAGCTCGTGGCTTCCCCAAAGCAAGGCCCAACTGATCAATACCCAGGGAATCATTTGAGGAGCCTGCTGGGAGAGGAGCCTTCCTCAAGGAAGTGGGTGCTCAGCACACTAGAGCACCCACAGAACTGACAGAAAAACCATCTCAGGTAGAAGAGAAACTTGATTCGAAGTGTTCTGTGTCTAAACACTACATGGGGGAGAAACAAAACACAGAGAAAAGGAAATGACAATAATTAACTACGGGGAAATTATTCTCAGTCAGAGACAGAAAGAATTTCTTGAGGTTTTTAGCTTTTTTATATGAGTAGTGACAATAACAGCAAATATTTACAGGGTCCTTACCACATATTAGGTGCTCTGGTAGAATGTCTACGTGATCTGGGAAGCTCTTCATGACAGTCTTTATAGATCAAGTCGTGCTTCACTAGCAAATGTCTCCCAACTACCGATGGCTTAGACAACGGGCCTACTTTTTGTGTGTGCTATTATCTGTCATGACTCACTTTCCGCATCTTTGTCTCTCCAGGGCCCAGCCTCATGGGGAAGCTCCCCTTGAAATTATTAGTTATGAAGGAAAGGGAGGAAAGGCCTGAAAAGTTGCATCCTGACTCACACAGTCTTCCAGACAGAAACAACACTCTCCACTGCTCTAATATCCTTGATCAAAGCAAATCACATAACTATACCTGAACTTGGGGGAGGTGAAGGTATAATCTCACCATAAAGAACAAGCAAATCCAACAGATGTGAATATCCCTAATTGTAGTCTCTTCTTAGTAGTAGTAGTAGCAGTAATATGGAGTAATAATGCACTTTCACTGCAAGCAAAGCTGAAAGGTTATGAGATCTGTTCAAGTTTACAGAAAAAAGCAAGGAGTAATCTTGGAATTTGATCATAGATGGTCTGCTCTCTATCTGTTAGGTCCAAACTCTATGTGTGCTCTTATCTGAATTTCCAAAAGATGTTCAGTACTATGAGCTTCTGCCCCACAGGCACTTCTGAAAAGCTGAATCTCTCATAGTTGAATGCACTTTGCACATTTTCCTTCTTTGAAGTTTGAATGTTTCAATACTATTTCCAGGCTCAGGGAACATTTGCTACCCCAGAATGACAGCGGATATACCGAGGGTGTTCTCAGCAAAACTAAAGCAAATATTCATTTTTTCTGAAGGACAATACAACAGAATCTTATGTGGCTTTTATAGAGAAACAAAGATAAAAAGGCAGGCTCAAAATTAAACATTTGTTTGCCAAAATATGCACAGTCCAAGCATTGACTTGACAGACTAGATCATACTCTCCTTGACAAAAGAGTCATTACATCTAAGCAGGTCAGAGTGCCTCACTCCACTGAGTTCTTAGCCTTAGTCCACATGCAGTTTGGAAAAGCACTGCTCTAGTGCCACTAGGAGGAAGCAGTATATGTTAAATAATTGAAAGAACACGTACCTTGTTAAAAGTTTCATGGTTCTAAGAAACTTCTCCCTACTGAGATAATTGTCCTCTGGGTATTACAGCATCATTTGGAAGATGAGGAAATAAAAAGATTTTGGCCCCAACCAATCCAGCCTAGAACAGCCAGTTTCCAGCCAATCCACACACATGTGAATCAACTCAGATGAGACCAGGTCATAGAGACCCCAAACAAACAAAAACTGCAGGAGAACTGCAGAACTTATAGTAGATCTAAGGACTCCTGGTCACCAAGTGCAAGGGAGCTATCATCCAGCAAGCATTCAGATCTTTAATACATAGCTACTGAGCTCCATCAATATTGCAGGCAGTCCAGAACGTTAGCCATGTTGTCTCAAGGACTCTATCTGTTAATAGGGAACTCAGTCATTAATCAGGAAAATACACACAGAAATGTGAAAATACAGCTGCTGAAAATGCTACAGAGCAGTTTCTCAAGCTATAAGGATAGGATAGGGGATGTCACTGAATCAGGGGATGGGAAAAGAGTACAGCAGGCTCACTAGAGAAAAGGACACTTAGATTGAGATCATCAGCATGGTAAAATAATTCATAGGAAGCTTTATGGACAGCTCCAGCATCTTGGGATCATACAAAAGCAAAGCCAGATCCAACTAAATGTAAACAGGAAAATGAAATTAAAGCCTAACCAGTCAGAAGCAATTAACCTCAGGCCATTAAACTCTAACTAGAGATCTGACCAATCAGAAAGCACCACCTAACCTCTAACTAGAAACTTTCCTCTTCAACCAATCAAATGTCTTCTTTATCTTGCCTCTGCAAACATCTTGTAAATATCTCTGGCCCCTCCTCCCTGCATCCCAACCTTAGAGCACAGAATCACTTGCGGTCTGGTGTTAAATCACTGAATGCTCACATCAACTCATTAAACTTTTAATGTGCCTATGTTTATCTTTTAACGAGTGTATACACAGAAGATTTTAAAGGGTCTTCTCTTTCATTCTATGCATGTAAGGGTTTGGTCTCTTCAAGGCATTAGCAGAGGAAGATCCCAAGAGTGTAGGACACCTGCTTAAGGATTTTCTTTGTAGGCAATTACATCAAAATGACTGCAATGTACATATAGATTCTCAAAAATGATGCCTCGGAGCCATTCAATTTGCAACATATCAAATTTTCTAAATAATATGTTGTTTAGAAACAGTATCTTCCATTAAGGGCTCTTTGTGACATGTTTGATCTGTGTGCATGGCTTCAAGTCCCCAAAAGATTAAAAAGCAAACTCTTTTACCCTTCTCTGAAGCCAACTTTTCCTCTCATGGCCTGGATTCCAGTGGATGGCACTGCCAGCCATCCAGCCTGGCTGGGACATCTGTGTCCTCTCTCTAAGCAGTCAGCAAGAGCCAGAGATTGTGGGCAGGCAGAACTCACCAGCGTGCTGCTGTTATCATCCGGGACCTACGATTTCAGTTTCACCCCTTGTCTCTCTTGTCTGTGTCACAGTTTGTCCTCCTTGAGGTCCTGTCTCCCAAACCATTCTCCACACGCCTGGATCAGTTCTCTAAAGTTCAAATCTCACACAGCGAATGCTGACGTTCGTTTTCCCAGGTCTCCTCCAGAATGCAGAAACTTGTTATTACAGCTTCAGGACTTTGCAGCATCTCTTTTCACCACTTTCTCACTATCACCTACTTCTCCAATATCCTCCAGATAACCCTTACCCAGAACTATATCCAATAACCCTTATCCTGAACTACACTGAACATACTGACACCCCGCCAATCGATCACACTCTTTACCCTCACTGTATTTATTCTTTCTCTTCCCTTGCTGAGATGCTCACCCACCTAATGGACCTCAGCCCACTTTACAATCTGATTCAAATCTCCTAATATGAATTCTTGCTTCAGTGACTCTTAGCAGAATTAACCATCCCTTCCTTCACATTTTCATAAACTTCAGCAGCACCAACTTATGTACGCT
Source organism: Cuniculus paca (assembly GCA_004365215.1). Taxonomy (NCBI): domain Eukaryota; kingdom Metazoa; phylum Chordata; class Mammalia; order Rodentia; family Cuniculidae; genus Cuniculus; species Cuniculus paca. Next base: position 5,484 of record RJWT010011665.1, read on the forward strand.
GTAATTATGCTGCTGTGTCTCCTTCCCTACCCTCAAAGGCAGGGACCTCCCACACTCTGCCTGAGGATCATCTTTGTAGCCCTTGTATTTGAGTTAGGGGCTTTATAGATGATTTTTAAGCAGATGACCTCAGCTTTGGCCCTCTTCTTCCCTGCATATTCACTCCTTTTTTTAGAACTCTAAGTAGGATGCTAATGGAAGATGCAGGGCAGCTTGTAAAGGTGGAATCAGTTTGCAGGTGAGCTACAAAGTCCACTATGCAAGCTTACAAGATTAGTAGTTGAAAGGTTGCTTGTATACGTGTAGTAAAATTCATAAACCCTAACGAACCCACATGTGGCATATGTTTGGTATTAATTTAAAGTGTAAGTGCACAATCCTCGACTGATCTCTTCGGCTAGAACAAGGCATCTGATTGATCAGGTGCCCACCTTGTGTAAGCCACATCCAGAGTGCACCCTCTGCAACTTGGAGTTGCACTTCTTTCAAAAAGTAGAACATGACAGCATCCAGCCTAGCATTATACCAATGGCTTTTACTTTTTAATCTGTCTTTGACAAATGTTCCAAAAGGTTCTTTCTAGCTTCACTGCTCCAACCTACCCAATGCCCAGGAGTTCATTCAAAGCTTTCCAAGTCTCAGTTTCCTCTTGAGACAATGACGTGTATTTCTAATGATGACTATGAAATAGTTATCATGTGTTGTTCTAAGAACTTTCTACACCTCAGATTGCTGCATCAAACGCTGGACACAGGGATCTTAGTGTAACCTGCCTATCACCACCAACAATGAAATCCTTTGATTTTACAGCAAGCACTGTTTTCTCCCTCTGAAAAGTGAAGATGATTCCTACATGACAATTCTATGGATCAGTAAGAGGAAGGTGCTAGCCCAAGAAGTAGTACTAGACTTGACCCTGTGAAACACATATAAGTAAAAAACTAACACTTAACGGGCCACTTACTATGTTCAGACCACTTATCTGAGTATTTAACTGGATTAACTCTTTTTATTCTCGCTATGGTTTTGTGATGACAGCAGCATTAAAGTCACCATTTTGAAGATGAAGATGTTGAGGCACAAAGTCACTGCTAGGAAGAGGCCACAAGGTGAAACTAGTATCATAAACCCAGGGAATTTAACATCAGAGTCCACCATGGTGCTTAGAAGTGAGTGTATTAACCTTCATCTTACAGAATTTTGGAAAAGACTAAGCAAAACTGTGATTATTTTTGGTCAAATGCTTGACACTCTTTAGTTTCAGGATACAGGTCCTTTCTCTCTCTCTTTTTTTTTTTTCCTTCTTATGCACATCATGTCTGTCTGTGGGAACTTGGATATTTGGTATTTATCTTATTTTTCCTCAATTCCTTCATATTCTCTCTAAAATAAAAATCAAAACAACGTGGGTTGGTGGCTTACTGAACACCTAACTTCACCTCGGAAGTTGAAAGACCACCAAATCTGTGTATAAAACAACCACAAAAAATCAATCTTCTGTGCAGACACAATTTCTCTTGAAAGGTGACACAGTCTTTTAAAAATAGCTATGGGCTCCATTGTGCAAAGATAGTGACAGAGATTGACAGCTTTTAGAGAGTGTAATGTTCCCAGGCAGCAGGCTAGCATGGTTCACTCAGATAGAGATCAGTAATTCGATCTGGAGAAGAGTGCTAAATGTTAGAGGTGAAGCTGCTATGTTCCTATTACTAATCAAACTTCAACACGCTGCCTCGGCCTTCTTGAGCCCCTATAAGGAAAGGGTACATTATTGAGAGGTGCCAGCCCTAGTGCTTGGCTTCACAGACGTTGCTTGTCTCCAGCCACTGTGAGTTCAGCATCCTGCCTAGGTACTTCCAAAGGAGGGACTCTGAGGACTGTCAGTGGGTGACCTGGTAGATGATGTCTATGTGACAGCCTAGGAGGGGACTTTCTGCTCTTTAAGGAAGAGATACCAAAGAAGGAATCAGATTCTTGGTTGCAAAATTCTCCAGGCAACTTCTTTCTGGAGATCATTTCAAGGCAGTAGAAGTTTCTCTGGGTTTGGTGTTTATCTGAGCTACCGGTTCCTTTTCCTGGAAACACAAAGATTTTTGAGGGCAGTTCATGAGTTTGGGCCTTCCTTTTTCTGCTGTTGAGGGAAATGGTCTGCTGGACTATAATTACTAACCAGCCTTTGAGGAGTGGAGAGTCTTAATTTGTAGTGTTTGCCAATTTCCATGGTGTAAATGTTCCTGCTGCAGCAGATTTTTCAGCTACTTAGCTGAAGTCACTGGACAGAGTTAGGAAGAGATGTCACCATCAGCCTCCATGATGTAAAAACTCCAGCACTCTAGCCAGTAAAACATAGCAGATGTTCTAGAGTCCTCCCTATAGAGTCAGCTCTGATCCTATCTGCAGGACCCACTCTCCCTGCAGAGGGATCTTGCCTCTCCTCTTAAACTTGATGTGACCCACAGCACTTGCCGAGTAAGCAGAAGAGGCAAAAGTAGCCCAAATTTATTCTTCCACAGGTTGGCGCTGTCTGGTTCCCAAGTTCTTGGCTCTAAATAAAAGAATTCAATCAAATGGTCAATTTCTCTTCCAGAAAAGTGAGAATATTTCCCCCGAGCCTGTGCACATGCACACACAATCTTACATGATGCTTCACCGCAATCCCAACCAATGGGTCAGCACCTCATTTTGTGGATGAAGAAATAGATAAGGAGGAACTTTCTGGCAAGAAGCCCTGTGACTTATGAGTGGTGGGGCTGAGTTAGGAGTTCATGTTTGTCTTGCTCCAAAGTTCGTGCTTGTGTCCACTACCATGTCCCAACCAATCCCAGAAGAGCAAGGATATTCAGGAGGCTACAGCTGGGAGACAAGGTTAGGTGAGATTCTCCAGGAGAGCTGAAACCAAAATTTAGCAGAATATGAGGCGGGCAGAAGTGAAGGAGTTCAAGAATATAAGGTGAGCAATAGAAAAGTATGACTGCGCTTTTCACTGGAGCTAATCACAAGTATCGGGACCGTATTGCTGATGCAGACAGAAGCGAGATGAGACCTGTCTTACATATACAGCCCCATGGGTCCTGAGGTAATGAAACAGGAGTTAGGAAGCTCTTCCTTACATGATTCCAAAAGCCACCCCTATCCCTTCCACAAACTGGTCCATCTGGTCCATCTGGTCCGAACCTAAATAGCTCCATCCTAGAACACCGTCCAGGCCAAGTAGTGCTCCCCAAAGAATAGTCCCCTTTTCATGTTGTACCACAGTGAGCTGGCATTCCACCAGCTTCTCCTCTGCAGTTAGGATGTGCCCACCTTCCAGCTGTTCCACATGTGAAACAGTAATTGATCCACTACCATCACTCTTACCTCCCTCTGAGATCTCTCCTGAAGGTCAAAGTCCCCTCGCAGATACAAGGTGAGGTTACCTGAAGATGGGCGTGGCCGTGCTCTACAGTGCTTATCCCTGGAAGGAGGGGTTGATTTGGGGGATTACATAATTTTTATCTGTACTTTCCTTTTTGGCTGGAAGGACCCCAGGGACAAGAATTGTGGCTAGTTTTGTCATTTGGCACAGTCCACCCTGTGATATTTCATGGTAGCATTTACTTAATGTGGTTGAGTGGATTATCTGATCAATATAAAGGGCAATATATTAAACTATCTCCTCTTCTGGAAGATTCTTTAGCAAGGAATGGTCTTCAAATGCCAGTGTCCTATCAGAGAAAACTCGTGGGATGCCAGCACTTTCTGTTAATATACGATTAGCCAATAGCTTGTAGAATTCATTCACCATCCTTCCCATGAAGGTAGATCTGCTTGCCTACTGGGGTGTAGCAGCAAGATGACCTGGCTTAGGGAAAACAGTAATAGCTTAGAAAAGTCTCTTGACTCTCCATTTCTAGAAAAGAGGGTGTGTGTGTGTGTGTGTGTGTGTGTGTGTGTGTGTGTGTGTGTGTGTAAGGGGATGATACATAAAAGGAGGATTGGGGACATGAGGCATGTGACAGCCACAAACCCATGCTGGTCTCAGGAGGAGTCCTAATTCCTCTCTGACTGCTTGCAGGTACTCCTGGGGGTCCAGCCCAGCTCCTTACCTGCTCCTGTCCCCCTTACCCAAACCTATCTGGAACATGTATACTTTGTACTGAGTCCAAGCTCCTTTTAGAGCTCTCAATCCATGGCCTTCTTGGCAGCAGGAGGTGGCCTGGACTGATGCCCACCATGGCACAGACTGTTCCTGCCAGGAAAAATCCCCTCACATCCGAGGAGCCTGGGCTCATCCTTCCTGCAGCAGCCAAACCCGTGACCACCTTTGGCCCACTTAAAACTTGGACTCCCCAGAAATGGGCTGCAGAGCAAGAATTCAAGAAAAGCCCATGGCAGACATGGCCTTTCTAGTTGGACAGATATGCAGGTTTCGTGACGAAGCCGGTGCACTTGGACACGGCAGGCAGTGCCTCTCCGTGTGTGCAGCTGCCTTCTACATGATCTCTCACCCTTTCAGGAAGGTGAAGTGGTTTGTCTGCCTTTCAGGAGCAGCAGTGGTGTGGACTCCACAGTCCTTCAAGCTGATCTTGGCCAGGATTGCTGCAGTCAGGGGGATCACATAGCTCTGCTGGGCTGCCTTCTCTCAAACACACGTCATCAAAATTAAAAATAAGCTCAGCCAGGGGATCAGGGACTAGGAAGGGGTCAAGGGTCCAAGTGCGTGTTCTGTGCTCATCCCTTAAAACCAGGCTGATGTATCTGGAACAATGGCCTTTGAGGACATGGGCTGACCCTGGCTATTGTCACCATGCGGCCAAAGTGGACAGGAGTTCTGCCACCTCTAGAAGCCACCACTGTGATGCCTTTGGAAAGCAAGGAATTTCCTGTGGGAAAGAAGCCCCTGCCCCTGGAGCTCCTTCCCCTGCAGACCAGGGGTGGCATGGGAGGGAGCTGTGCCTGAATGCTGCCTCGGGTTCCTTCCACATACCTGCCAGGTGCCACTGGGGGCAAGGTGACCCTGTCTACAAATTGGTCACTCGAGTACCTTCTCTTCCTATGGTACCCAGAAGCCATGCTGCTTGCTCTGTACTTGGGCCGAGTGTTCCGCCAGTGGCCTCAGTTCCAAGGGAGCCATTTGGGAGCCGACACCTGCTGAGACCAGCAGAGCCTGGGTGAGGGGACCGTCTTCCTTGTGCCTCTGGAGCCTACACCACCTCGAATGTCAGGTACTGGTGAGGGGATGGTGCTGAGAGCTCCCCTTGCCCAGCCATGCTTGGCGACTGGGAGAGGAGGCCAGCTCATCCCTGCTTATCCAGCTGCCGCAACCCTGAGCAGTCACCCCTGTGACACCTGCCCTGGCCACATGCTGGGAATGTGGTGACAAGGAAAACAGATGCAGTCTCCAGTCTCATGGAGCTCAGGGGTAGGTGATATTCATTAGGAAAGCAATCACGCCAGTAACTGTAAACCTCTCCGCATGTCATGCATGATGAGGGATTGACTCTGTGCAGCCTGCGGGGTCTCTGGGGCTGACGTCCCATCAGCAGCAGGAGACATCGAGTCCCACAGACTTTCAGAGGCACATGAAAACGTTTTACTTTCATTTCTTTTAAACCTAGAGTAAAATGTAAATGATAATACAGTCAATAATGAACCCAAGCTGGACTATATCTGCCTTTGCACCAATCAAATATAATTCTAATAGTTTTTAATGAAGGGAGACACTTACAAATGTGGCATATTGAGGCCCTAAGACCTCCATAAGGAGGCGGTGTGCACCAGTACCATCCGGATGCCTATGAGGTGGACTGATTTAGTCTGGAGGTTCAGTAAGGCTTCACTGCAGAAGTAATAACTGATCTGAGAGCTGAAGAAAAGCAGGAGTTAGCAGCAGAGAGATAAGAGAGGTCCAGACTGCAGATTTAGCATGTGAAAAGGCCCTGGGGATAAGGAAACAGAGTAGGTCTGGGGAACTAAAAAATGCTGCAGAGAAAAATGGTGCATGGTGTGATCCAGGCTGCCAAACTAGGCAGTTGTCTTGGTATTTGACACCAGAGCTATGGAAACCCAAGAGTGCTTGACACCAGATGATTGGGGGTAGTGCCAGCAGTTAAGGACTTATTCTAAAAATTGCCCTGGCTGTGAGGAGATTGGATTACAGGACATCAAGAGTGGAAGCAGGGTGAGCCATTAGGAGTCTACTGCAATGGTCCAGGCAAAAGGTGGTGGTGATGGGATTGGAAAGAGAAGCAAACCTGAGAGATGCCTAAAAGGTCAAAAGTATAGGGTGGGATATATTGAAAGGGAATGGAGAGATAAAGGATCACCCCTCAAGTATGGTCTGATGCAGTTCACTGGTGGAGGTCTACCAGCGAAGTACCAGGTTTGGGGGCATTAAAAGTTGGTTTGCAGGATTGAAAGTTATATTAGTACTGCCTCCCACTGGAACCCCAGTTCAGAATCTGGTCCCTGAGAAATCTTAATGAACGATTGTTAAGCGAATGAAAAAGGAAAACAAGTACACAAGACAAGAACAAAGAAGCATCTCTGAGACCTCAAGGTGGAAATCATTGTGGCTGAAGCTTCAGAAATGGGAGGCAGGGGAGGGAGGCAGGGAGAGAGCCTGAAACATCCGTGATGTCAAGCTAAGAAGGTTGGAGAGGAGACTCAGTGGAAGATTCAAGCCCAGAAAGAATGCCCCATTGACCTCATCCAAACCAGGCACCCGCAAGGGCTGTATCCAGATGATAGAAAAGATGATCATATGGCCCTAGGATTTCCTGCTCTGTGGTTAAAACTGAGTGTTTACAAGAACTGAGCTTCGGAGGGACACGTTGCAATTATGTCAATGTATGTGTGCAAGTGTGCATGCATTTGTAAGGGGTGACTGCTTGTGTACGTGTGTGAAAGTGCAGGTGTGGAAAGATGTGGCTCTAAGAAAGGAGAGCAGCAATGGAGAATCTAGAAGTGCTGGTTGTGGAAGAGAAGGAGAAAGAGCTTTCATCTGGCTGCTCGGTTTCTGTTTTGGAGTTCACCCAAGTTTGCTTCAGAGAGAGCTACCCCCCCCAGGGAACAGCAACAGAGCGATGGGGCTCCCAGGACCCGAGCCCCACCACCACGGCTGCCACCCTCACGCAGCACACGCACCCCTCTGTCCCTGAAGGCCAGGACGGGTGGCCGCACCTGCAGAATACAAACGCTCACCATGGGCCACGCTGGGCTGACTTCTCTCTCCCGTATTCCATCCATCTCCTCGTGAGCGCTCGACGCAACTTCACTTTTGACTGAGACAGATCCTAGCTGAGTTCCTACTGGGTGCTTTTCTTATTTCACTACCACGGCCAGGGGACAGGACTAACTCCACAGCGAGGAGGCTGAGACTAGGGGAAGCCTGACAGGACTCAGATGTGTGTCCCCCAGCCGCGGGTTCCAAGCGCCATCCCTCATGGACCTGTCTCAGTGTCACAATTCCACAGCCTGGGACATTGGACCCCTCTCTCCAGGTGTGAGAAGTCTTTGTGGGACGCCACGGGGCAGCCCGTGACCCCCTGGGAAGAGACTCCATTTTAAATTTGAAAGCTTCTGACACTTCAAGGGGCTGGCAGGGGAGAAAGAAACAGATGGTTGAACATGTCCCCTCTGGCTGTCCTTTTCCTCCCTCCATCTTGGGGGAAACCCAGAGCCCAGCAAGACCTTTGCCTTCTCTGGGGACCCCTGCCTCCTTTATGCTACAAACACAACTCCTCATCCACCAACACCGGTCAAAGACCTGGTACTATTTTAAGAATGTGGGATGCGTTTTCCAGGAGGGAACATTGTGAAACACCAGGGAGTCAGACCCAAGCTCTGCCAAGATTTGCAAGAGTTTCAGTAGGGATCCTTCCAGAAGACAGACTCCACGGGAACTATCTTAAAGCAAAGATAAAGCAAAGATAAAGCAAAGGAGATTTTAGCACTGTCGAATTGGCTGGGGGTGGGGTAGGGGAGGTAAATCTTATCAAGAAAGAAGAAATCTTTTATATTTGAGCCAACTTTGGTTTTAAAATGTTGTGAAACAACTTCTGACAGTTTCCCAAACAGGTTTTTTTTTTTTTCCTGTTCTTTTGCCACAGATCTGTCAGCTCTTAGGTTCAGTCTCCCACATATTTCTCCCTCCCAATCTGTCTCTTTGGATTTCTTATACATCTGATTCTCTTTGCAGGGTTTTTCCTTTTGGTCTATGTGTGTGTTTACTAGAAGTAAACCTCTGCTAGTTTGGAGACGGATTTCAATTTTTCATGGTTCTGTGCACTAGGATGGCATAGGAATTCCACTTACAGGGAGCCCTGCAGACAGTGACCCCTTGAGCATGTGGCCATAAGAAGTTGCGTCGCCATTTTTACTCCCCAGCACCAATCCCTTTTGGTCCCATAAAGACAAGGGAATTGCTGGACACCTATAATTCCTCTCTTCTTCCCAAACCTGACCTTTCCTAAGTGTCTACTTCCCAGTTCTAGATCTTCCTCCTTAGCCTTGGTGGCTTCCACGTTTCAAAACTCCATTTCCTACTCCCTCTGATGGAAAGATTTGCTTCTGCCCCCTCTCTGACCTTGGCCGAAATGAGCAGTGCTGAGCATGGTCTGTCACCTGCCTAGGTAAGGCAAGACCTTCTGTGTTCCAGGACCTAGGCTCCTTCCTCCTTGCTCCTAGGACTTCTCTGCATCCCTTTCGTATTGCACACTTGATCTTCCATGCAGTGGTCTGGTTCTGTATCTTGATCCTACTGCTCCAGCCTTCAGGAAGGCCAAGGCATCCTGGTCGATGGGCAAGGCTCCCCAGCAAAGTTCTCAGGGCTAGCAAACACTCAAGGATGCCACAGCATTAAGAAATGACTGTTCACATCTATAGGGTTCTAAATAAGTGTTGGGGACCACCTTTTAGGGGGACCCCACAAGTTAGGACCATCCTCTGAAAGATTTTGATTTAAATCCTGATTCTGTCACAGACTGACCATGGAGACTTGGCCATGTCCCTTGTCCTCCCAGAACCTCAGCTGCCCCTCTGAAAGGCAGAGTAAAAAGAGGCCTCTTCCCAGGGGTCCTAGTAGGACCCAACATCCACAGGTGCCGTAATAATGATTCCTGCTCTGCCAGCACCTCTCACTTCCTGTTCTGTGGACTCAGGCACTATATTGTGTAGTGAGCCTCGTGACACTGGGTGTGTGGTTGAACATAATAATCACTGAGAGTAGCATGGCCTCAAAATATGTAGGAGTAACTCCTAAGAGTGTGGTGTTTGCTTATTTTATTAATTCCATTTTTTATGATCCTAGAATCATAGATGCTTGATATTTGTTCCATTGTTCTCTCTTTCTCTCTCTCTCTCTCTCTCTCTCTCTCTCTCTCTCTCTCTCTCTCTCTCTCTCTCTCTCTCTCGTCTCTCTCTGGTTATAGGATAAGGATTCCTAATTCTGTACTGTACTAAAGACATATATACACTATGTAGCTACTCCACGTTCCAGGTATGGTATCTTCATACCACTATCCATCAAAGTCACCATGAAACTCAGCAGTTCCTAAAGGGAGGTGGTATCAACTACTCCCCACTCCTTAGCCCTGGGCAATGTCGAGTAGCCACAACTGGGTGGAGAGGAAAACACTCTAGCTAAGCATCTACAACACACAGGATGCCTCCCATCAGCTTCACATCAGTAAGAATTATCTAACTACATGCGTCAGCTTCCAAAGTTTGAGGAACCTGCCCTGCTGGCTTAGTTGAAAACCAGGTGCCTGGCTTCTAACTGCCGCCATCTTTATTAGCAATCTGATCTTAGGCATTTGGGGTTATTCATTTTTTAATCTTTGCAAAGGATATATACTATCCAGCTGATAAATCTGTTATTTTTGAAGTGATGTTTAGCATAGCCCTACCACACAGTGCTCTGTGCGTAATAGCTATCCTTTCATGGAGTTCAGTGCAGGGCAGAGTTGGGATTCCACCTTTCTCTCTCCCCAAGATCCTACCTCGGTGTCCCCAAACCTCTTTCCTCCCAGCTATGCGAACATGGGACTGAAATGGCCTGGAACATCCTTGGTAATTCTAGAGGAGGCAGAATACATGACCCTTGCTAAGCAGTCCAGCAATGACAAAAGCAGGTAACAAGAGTCTCGGCATGACGTGAGTCTTGCCCAGTGGTTGGCCCTGAACCCTCCTGGAGCCCAGAGGGTGACTTAATTCTGAGTAAAGGGTGTGGCTGCCTCAGCCCTTGGCAGGACATTTTGTGATTCAGTCACTTTCCCAGGTCCCTCAAGCAGGTGCCGCCTCCCCTAAGAGCCAGCCCGAGTGAGTCTCTGGCTGCCCAGAGCTCAGGACACACACTTCCTGGGCAGCTCAGCCCTGGAGGCAGGAGGCAGCACCAAGAGGAGGGCTGGTGTTCTCAGTGGTGACATTTCCACCCTGGAGAGTGTCCCAGGAGCCTGCCTTGGGCTGTGAAGTCAGGGTGGTTGGCCTGGACCATGTCCGCACACGCTTTCCCCTTCGGGGTAACATAGTGCTGAAGCCTGCACCGCAAGGAAGTCTATGGCAGAGCCACCCAGCCTCTGTGCCACATGTGGAGGTGACAAGGATGTGCTCACAATGCCGTCCAGAGGTCTGACACTTCTCACTGGAGCCCTGGTCTGTCACTTCAGCTGCACCTCGCTTGGGGAGCATGGATAGTTTGCTGCTAAACCTGGAGATCGACTCCCCGCCCCACCCCAAAAATGTGTGGCTTTAGAGACTGATTGAAAAAGGATTCTATCTTTCCAAGTTTCTCTGAATCCACGATTCCAAGGTTCAGGAATTCAGAGTTCCCAGGAATCTTTGCCTCTGAAATTCAGAGACTCCATGGTCCTGCTGCATGGAAACGTGGGTTTTAAAACCACACCTGTGCCACTTTCGAGCTCATAGGGCATTAAAAAAAATAAATAAACAGCAGCAACAACAATACTCTCTCCCACAAGCCGGGCAAGAATTCTAAAAGCGCAGTCAAGGAGCACGTTCCGAGTCTTGCGCCCCTTTACATACACTGTGTGCTGTTAGGTAAGACAGAGGCAAACTCTGGGAGCCCCCGATGTTTTTCTCTATTTTGCAAACCAATAACCCTGCCTCTTTGAAGAGTAAGTGTGAATTCTGATGCACAGAGATCACGCCACAGAGGTTAGCTGTCACTAGTAGCTGGAGTGACAGCCTGTTACCAGGCCTAGGAGTGAAGATTGTGGCGGCTGGGAGCTGAGGTTTGGAGGGGGGAGCAGGCAGAAGGAGAGTCCATGAAATCCACTCCCCCAAGTCTGAGGCAGTGAGTCCTTCCAGCCTGCGTGTTTGCTCGATGCCTCTGAAGGTACAGGACCTTGTCACCCAGGCCTGTAACAGTGAGTCAGAATGCCTGGCTTACATTCAGGGTCAGCTTAAGCCTCATCAGAGCGTGCCATCAGAATCATCAGAACTGTCTTGAAATAGCAGTCATGATCTGGGGTGGGGAGGGCGGGGTTGCCGTCATCCCTGAAACCCACCCTCGCCCTGCAGCCTCATCAACGAATGTCACCGTCCCTGGATCCACAGGGCACTTCGATTCCTGTCGTGGAAATTTAGCCCGATATTATAGGGACACTTCAAATTCTTCAAAGAGTAATTCTCACTTACCTTTTTTCCTCTTTTCCCCTTCAGGTTCAACCCCTTTTATCACACTAAAGTGCCAATCAATATTGCGAGATAGATGTTACATCTTAGCTTTTTATAACATTACTTGTCCCTGAAGGGACACTGTATCTTTAAGGAAATGGACCTCGTCTCCTGCTTCTGAAGGATTAAAACCCTTTAAAGAGACAGAAGAGGCTGTAAACCCCGATCATATTCTTATTCTCTCTTCATTATCCTGTCCACTATCTATCCCTGCTGAGTAAATCTGGTTGTGTGTTTCTCCAAAGTGGTCATAAGAAGAAATTTATTTACTCCGCTTTGCACTGGAGGGGCATTACTGAGCTTCAAGGCGCTCCGAAGTAATAAAGATTTTGCAGTGTGTGCAAAAGAAGCAGAAATTCAGAACTTCTTTCCCCCTCTGAGGTCGTTTGGCCATCCGAAGGGGGAGTCACTTCTCATTTTCTGACAGGGTTTATTTCCGTAAGATTTTCCAATTAGCAGGAAAAGGTCACGCTAATGTTGGTGCTGGGTAGAGGAAGAGGATCCTGCTATGCAAATAGACACATCCTTGAAAGGACAATATTAAAAAAAAAAGAGTGGATTTCCTTCATTTCCTAATTTAAAAATTACCTAGATATGTGTATAGTCTATGCATCTAGTTCCTTCTTCCCAGAGAGGAAAAGGGGATTGTGGCTGTGTTTGACTTGCCATTTGTGCCTGGGATAAAAGAATGCAAGGTTCCTGAGTGTGACTGTGGATACACGCCAGCAAGTGACTTGGGTCCATAAGACAGGAGTTAAGAGGGGACCTCAGAATTCTTGGACTGGGGTGCAAGGCCTGGAGTCAGGCCACCACTGCAGCCTCTGTGAGCATTGTTAACTGCCCGACGGCCCCCAGTCCAGCCACAGGGACAGCCCGCATATTTTAAAACCTTCTCCTGTCTTTCTCTGATGCTTGCCCTGCTGCTTTTGTTTCCTGCTCAGTGCATTCAAAGCGCAAGAACTTTTCTTGATAATAGGGAGGGCCGGGAGCCCTGTCAGGGAAGATGTACTCCGGCAGCGGCAAGGACGAAAGTCACCGATGCCCGTTAAGAGGGATCGGGACAGTTTCGCTTCGGGTTCCGGGCCAGGGATGCTCTTTGTCTGGCCGACGTGCCACGCAAATGTTATCAATGAGATTCCTGGCTTGATTCGAGGACCACTGTGACCCACTGTGACTTCTGCTTTCTGTGACCACTTCCAGGGGACAGTGAAGAAGGGTCAGGGAGCTGACTGGGAGAAAGATCCCTGAGAAGAAGGGGTTCACGGCTCTGCACACCCTGGTGTGTTGGTGCAGCTGCAGCCAAAAGGAAAGGCTATGTTCCTCCAGAAAGCTGCTTCTTTCACAAGGAAGTCCCTTGGCGGGCAGGGGTCACAGCAATGTGACAGTCTGGCCAGGTCCTTGCAGTCACAGGCAGCATTTGGACTGGGCCTTCTGAGTGGCAGGTCCTCTGCCAAGTGCTAGGTGAAGGGCTTGGACAAGGTCACCCACTGCTACCTGACTGAGAGTGAATTTGGATTCTGTGTACCTGTCAGCGGTGATGCCACTGAGTCACACATTCAGTGGGTCTGACTTAATGTACAAGCTTTAAAAAGGGGAGGAAGGAAGGAAGGAAGGAAGGAAGGAAGGAAGGAAGGAACTAGTAGGATGGTTTTGACAACAGGTTACATTTTATCAAATTCTACAAGTATCACTTGCCACTCATCCCTAAGATATAAAGCATGAAATGATACAGCAACCCAGTATTCAGTTATTTGAAAATCAGAAAGGTAGCCTGGCATGGTGTCACACACCTATAATCCCAGCACTCTGGGAACCAGAGGTTGGAAGATCACAAGTTCAAACCTAGTTTGGGCGATTTAAAAACTTGGTGAAACCCTGTCTCAAAATAAAAAATTTAAATAAAGTACTGAGGATGTAGGCCAATGTGCAGGACCTGGGTTCAGCCCCCAGTACTGTGAAGGAAAAAAAATGAATATGCCAGGACATCTCAGACTACATTTCTGTCCCATGACCATTTTTTCACACTGGGTCCCCCTTAAGCATTCCATGTGACTACACCACATAGATGGCATAAGAAGAGATATAGTCTCTGGCATCATTTAGACCCACTGCAGCATTTATTTTTGCTGTGAAGAATAAGACAGAAATGGTCCACCTTCAGTTTAAAAACCCTTTTCCTTCCTTGAAGTTGAAGACTTAACGCCTCAGAGGGCATTATTGGGATTTCAACATGAGAGAGAAAACCTTTTTATTTTGCTTTGCCATTAAACAAAAAATGACCCATTTTTTCTGTTTTCAGAATTTCTTTTTTTTTTTCAGAATTTTCTTTTTTATTATTTAGTAAGGATTCATTATTGTAGCCAATCTCTGGCCCTGTTTTTCCTTAGAACAGATTGGGATGGGAAGCAGAGTTACAAAGAATCAGCCTCCAAGCCAGAGGAGTCTGAAAAATGGGTTGTTGATTTATGTTTCAGAGTCCATTGAAAGAAAATATTAACATCAATCAAAGAAAACAAGCTAATAGCAATTATAAAACCCAAATACCAAAGCAACTTAACATCCCCAAATATGCAGCTGGTTAAACAAAGCATGATATATGCTTTAAAAGAGTACTAGATGTCCATTAGAATGTTTGTTGAAGAAATATTTCAGTGCTGTCTTATACTGCTCTCCTCTCTCCCTTTCTGTCTCTCTCTTATCATACCATTATTATAGCAAATTGTTATCCCCACTATATATGAGGGCAAAGTTAGATAGAAGGGGAAGAGTTACACAAAAGTGATTTTGAGCAAAGGGAAATTAGTTGAACATATATCAGCTGGAAGTGTAGTGGTCAGGTATTTGGGAAACACACTATATTATAATCAAATAAAGTAATATATAAATGTAATGAGAAAAATTATGACAGTCATTCAGTAGTTTGGAGACTATTGGCTACAGGTAAAAATAATAATGGTCAGAGTAAGTTTATTGAACTCTTTCTGCATGCTATGTTGGAGTCTAAATAATTTAAATGTGAGCTAATTAAACTGGGATAGTCCTGGTTGCATTCCTTTCATCAAGCCAGGTAAACCAGGCACACGGATGTAAAATAACATGTCCTAGGCTCACACCAGTCTAGGAGTGGTGGAAACTGTTCCATGTTAATCATAGTCTTTTCAAAAGAACAAATTTTTTCTAACAAATTATGTTTTTGAAAGATGAGGCTCTCCCTCTCAAAATGTGGCAAAATTTCAAATTCGATCCTTGTGTCATTAATAGCAATCCCCAACTGTAGCCAGAACATCAGAAACACATGTTAAAAATGTAAAATCCTGAGCCCCAGACCAGACATATCTCATGCAAATGAACAGGGGGAGGCGGAACCACAAGTCAATGTTTTAATAAGTTCCCTGCATGACTCCGAAGTAGTCAACTATGATTTGGGGACCACTTTGCAGCGACGAGAGTCATCAGGGATGCTTATTACATGGAAAGTTCCAGCACCTCCTCTGGAGAATTGGCTCAGTGGATCTGGGATGAGGCTTGGGAACTCACATCTTTACTCAGGTGACCCCATGTCCTGGGTGGTCTGGGATTATTCTGAGGTCTGTAGCTATTAACAGCACCCTCTTCCAACTTCGGACAATTCGTACACACTTAATCAGGATCCCATGAGATCTGTGTGAACAGGACAGTTTGGGGGAAGGCACAGCTTCACAGACTATCAGTGACTTGGCTCTAATCTCCTTCAGTCACTTGCTAGCCATCCAGCTTGGACAAGTTATTTAACTTCACTAGGCAATCAGTTTTCTCACCTGCAAACTAGAGATAAGGCATCCTGACTCCTGGGCTGTTGTGAGACATAACCATGCATTGCATCCCTCCTGAGGAAGCAGTGTGCTCGGGAGGTAGTCAGCCAACACTGCCTGCCTTCTTACAGGGAATACTGCAGTTCCTCGGATCGGCCCGGGGCAGCCTGACCAAGGTCACGGGCAGCGTTCTGCTGAATGTGGAGGCCTCTGTAATGAGCAACTATGAACATCTCTCAGTTTTCCAGGGATGCATGACCACAAGCATCAGGTTGACTTCACCAAAGAAGTCTAGTGTTTTGTTTTGTTTTGTTTTGTTTTGTGTTTTGCATAGTTTTGCTTTTAATCATGAGAGCCACACCCTGATGTCATTTTCTATGTTACTGCCCCAAACTGTCAAGAAAAAGCAAGCAAGCCAGGGGAAAAGAAGGGTAGGAAAACCCAGTCAATAAACCATTTACCAGCTTTCAGACCTGTTGCCGAAGACAAGTAAACCTGCCAGCCTGTTCATAGCAAGAAAAATTCTAATAAATAATCCAAAGAGAGACATAATCCAGATGACACTTTAAAGATTATTGATCAAAAGTCAGGATCTTGCTAATATAAATGGCTTTTACCACAAAATTTGCATTCTCAGCGTCACACTGGGCAGGTCTCTAAACCGAGAAAACTATTGACGCAGCTGACACAAATAATGATACAGACCGGGCAATCTGTTTTCAAGCAGGATGAAGGAAGCATTTCTGCCTGCAATTACGGTGCGTGGTGTGCATTTTTCTGACAACTCTACAGAGCACTGTAAGGGTTATCTGCACATGGGTGGGCTTCAACAGTGTGACACAGCCACCTAGTTCCAAAAATGCTCGTTCCGTCCCTTGCGAAGAGGCCATTCACAGCCTAGATGATCGAGTCAGGTGCTAGCGCAGGCAGTCCTTGAAGTGGGCTGTCCCACGCTGTGAGCCACCCATGAAAAACCAGCAAGGATGGGCAGAACTGCAACAAACAGGTGTTTAGGGGGAATGGTGTTTGGTTTTGGATTTTTGGAGGGTTTGGTGATTTAGACTGCACTGTCTTAAATTTTCGGTACCGTGATACATTTCTTTGATGGCCAATCCAAATGCTGTCTCCAGTCCTATACCTTGACCATTTTCTCTGACAAACTTTTATGTTGCCTCCAATATAGTGTTTAAACAGCTGAGATGACTATCAGGAGGATTTTGGTTTTTTTTCTGAGAGTGCCTCATACTGCCAGCACTGATGGAAAAATACTCGAGAGACATTTGCATGTGTATGAACAGCAAGTGAATTATAATAATTTGGCCCAAGAAATCCATGAACTCTTAAGAGGTTTGCATTCTGACTGGGCCACTTACTGACCTTGTGATTAGAGTAACTTCTTTAATCTTTTCTAAGCCTTAGATTTTACTTCTGTGTGTTGGGTTGATAGCAGTGCTTGCCTCACAGAGCTCTAGTAGACTTCAACAAGGCCAGATGTGTTGTTCTCCAGCTGCAGCACTCTTAGCAGTCAGGAAATGTGACTTCCGTTATGGTGCTCCTGATGGCCCTGAGGACAGCAACAATGACAACAATGGGGATGATGGTGATGGTGATGATGATGACAGAAATGATATTAGTAATAAGGGGATGAAGTTAGTGATGACAGTGGTGGTTATGATGATGGTGATAGCGATGATGACGACGATGATGACAATGATGATAATGGTGATGGTTACTTGCTGGGGAAATTCAGAGCCACCTCTTTGAGCCTTTATAAAAGCTGACTAGGCTTAGAAACTTTCAGAGAAGTGCTTGGAAGTGAGGGAACCAAGATTTAAGTCCTTTTAAGTGCTCTTTTCCTACTTTCCTTAATTATGGAACACTGACGAATCCACCAGGACATATACCCCAAAGGCAGCCCAAGGACAAAAAGGCCTCCCTCTTGGCCAGGGACATTTGCAAGGCATGTTCAGCATGAGGGCAAGTAGGGCCAGCTGTGTGGGCCAGGGCTTCCCAGCCAGAGAAAGGCCGATCCAGACCCTGGTGTACCACTGTTCATTGTGCAGCCTTGGGCCAGTCCTTTCACTTCCCTTGGCCTTCTTGTTACATCCACAACATCTCAATCTAATTATGATTCCCTCACAGCATC
>RJWT010011666.1:0-17198 GCA_004365215.1 Cuniculus paca
TATATGATAGATAGCTATACTACTTATCTGTTAGCTTATCCAAAAGAACAGTTTGTGCTTTCACTGTTTGTTTGATCATGTTTTTCATGCCTAAATCTTGTAAGAAAACAATATGTAATATATTAATTAGTGTTAATTTCCTACTATTTTTCAAAATTCTGTATCATTTCTATCATTTTTTTCTGTTATGCTTTTTAAAATAAAAATAAATAAATAAAATAACTGTAATCAGGGCTGGGGATATCGCTCAGTGGCACAAGCACCTGCCTGGCAAGCATGAGGTCATGAGTTCGATCCCAGATACAAAAACAAAACAAACAAAAAAACAAACCACGTAATCATTGTACATACCAATGGTGCCTTCACATAGTGGGCAATCAACAAATTGATAAGTCAATGACTAATACTAAGAATTTTTTTTGAGTACAAAAAATAAATATAAAATTTATTAAGATATCCACAATATTTTAAAGATACCAGAAGTAATACAGCTCATAAACCCAGTTGTTTGTGTAAATTATAATAAAATATAACTAAAAAATGATACCTACTTGCAATTTCTAGGCACCCTAAATTAAATTTACTAAAACATCTGGGGGGAGAGAGGGAAAGGAGAGGCGCAAACCAATAAAGTGGAAAAAAAATATTAACAAAAAGATAAAAATTATACAAAATAAAATTATCAGCATAAATTTACCATACTAAGAGTATCTACAGTTTAATACACATCCTATTGCCTTGAGACATTGCAAAAATCTATCATTCATCCATCAACCCCAGAAAAACTTCATTTCAAAGTCACAGTGTACAAACTCAAAATGGAATACTCAACTATGGTCATTAAATTTACCTTCACTGGAAGCCAAGTAACCAAACAGAAATTCAAAGAGATAATAAATAAAACACTTCAGAAAGCTATAAGTGTTCTATATTAAGTCTAATGCGTTAACATGCCACAAGACACTCAGTTCTGGTTTAATACTAACACTTTTTAAAAATAATGTGTCTATAAGTGAGAAATGGAAACTTCTTTGGAGTTTGAAGTTTGAAACTTGCATTACTTTACTATTGAGGATGAAATATTTTTATGTTTATTGACCAAATACATTTTCTCTTTTGTAAACTTTTCTTTTCAAATATTTTGTCCACTTATCTACTGGAATGTTAATTGAATGATCTCATTATAACTTCAACTTATTAATAAGGTTTTAAATTTTTGTTCTTAAAATAAATGACATTAAATGAGGAGACAACTAGCAAAATGAAAGTAGACCTTTGCAATCACAGAGAAGAAAGAACGAGTTAGAGATAAATGTTCATTCAAATATTGAATGATGCCATCTAGTGGGAATTTTAGTTTGATTTATGTTTCTTGATTTGAGGTTCTCAAATTTCAATCCCCCCAAATTTGGTAATTATGGAACTTTGTTAATATATATATATTATCACTCTTCATCTTCTAGAAGGTTTCTAATTCACTTTATGTATATGTATCTTAGTCCTGAAATTATACTCTGATAGCAACTGTATTGCACAATGTGCTTTCCTTTTCATTAGAATTTTCTCCAACTTTGCCACAAGAAGTAATTTTGATGTACGTAACATTCTTTAAATGGGTAACTGCCTCACTGGTGTTGTTTTATTTAATCCACTCAAAACTATCACGTGGATGCTGAGACGATTGAGGAAGACAATTGATAGAGCTTCCTCAGGATCCCATAGCTAATAATGTAACTGAGCCAGGAGCCGCCTAGAGATGACTGACTGATAGAGAGGACCACAGGGACAGAAGAGAAACCAACTGCAGGGCCCTTAACCTGCTATTACTCATTAAATGCTTGATTTCTGTTCTCTTCTGAGGCATACAGCTCCTTAAAAAGTGGTTTTACTAAAAGCCACGACTCTTCACTTGGGCCTAGAGATGTCCTACTAGTAGGTAGCTACAGGCAGGACAAAGTTTGACTTTTCATTTTGTGAAGCTCTGGATCAAATTCTCAGCTCTGCATCTCGGCCTGTTGGTCACTGAGGGAACGTCTGGCTCAAAGCTGGCAAAACAAGGTTTATTAATCCTAAATTTACCGAGCCTCTCTTATCCCCTTCAAGACTGAGAAGGCCGGAATGAGAGGTTTACAGGGACACCCAGCTATGCCCAGAATCTCCTTTGCCCAAAACTAGGGTCACTTTGGGTTCCAGCAGAGTTTCACATGACCGATGCTGCCCCAGATAAGAATAATTATCTCATGAGTGACACTGCCCTGCAAGCCACGAGGATTCCTCTGGAGCTATAAAACCAGAACTGAGATCATGGTCAACCAGCCCCAGCCCCCACGGCACCCCGTGAAACCGATCTCTGTTCTTTAGTGAGGGGTCCAGTCTGATCCTCCTCAGGAATTTGCCCCTTCTGGCTACTCAAGCTGGAGTCTTTTCCCTATTTTCTGTTATTTTCCTTTGTTAAGGGGTCAGTTGACCTTTGTCAGCTAAAAATCACTTACTTTTTTTTACTTTTCAATGAAAAGTTTTGCCTGTAAATTCACAACATTGTTTTAGTTTTAATTTCCATTATCACTAAAGCAAGGATCCATGCTAGCCAGAGATATAGCAAGCACCCAGGCTGACGTGATGGAAAAGATCATGGTCAGGCTGTCACCAGACTGGTGACAAACAGGTTCACAAAGAGGATGTGAAGGACTTCAACTCACTCTGCCCACAGAAGTGGTTCACTGATTCTGTCACAGAAAAAGAAATTTTGGGATTAGTTAATAAGAAGCCAAGAAGATGTTTAAAAAAAAAAAAAACAACTCAGAAAGGAGTGCAGGAATTCAGAGGAGACACATTATAGTCTGAGGCTGGGTGTGTGCCTATAATCCCAGCATTGTGGGAGGCTGAAGCAGGAGGATCACAAGTTTAAGCCTCCCCTGGGCAATTTAGTGAGACCTATCTCAAAATAAAATATTAAAAAACAATGAGGGCTATAGCTCAGTGTGGAGACCCTGGGTTCAATCCCCCACCCCCAAATACAATTTTAAAATTATGATTTTATCTTTTTTACCTGTCTTTATTTCTTCTATCCTACTTCATAGCAAAAAGGACCAGCTCTAGTTTCACTGTCCTGTACTGTCATTATCATTCAGCTCAGTCTACTACATCTAGAAGTCATTCATACTCCTTAAGTATTTAAGGATTTTTAGGGACTTTTAAAAAATTTTTATTTTTATTTCACATTTAAGATATACATAGTGGTAACCGTCATCATAGGGAATTTGTACCTATACGTGGAATATCTTGATTTTTTTCCCATTCCTCTCCCCTTCCTTCAGCCCCTCTTCCTTTATTTATTTATAAAAGCTTTGCTTCCATTTTTTCCTTCTATTATTTTTTTCTTGTCCCTTCTTTCCTTCCCTCCCCCTACCTTGTTCCCCTTCTCATTTGATAAATTTCTTCCCATTTTCCAATATCTATTATAAGTTTTGGTCCTTATTTACACTTTTGGTTTCTCACACCAAAGAAACCATGAGATATTTACACGGGTATGTATTATTTATTTCACTTAAGAATATGGTCTCAAGGTCCATGCATTTACCTACAAATGTCTCAAGCTTATCCTTCTTTATGGCAGAGTAGCACTCCATTGTATAAAAACCCACATCTTCTTTATCCATTCATTGGTCAATGGGCAATTGGGCTGCTTTCCAGATTCAGCTGGTACAAACTGTGCTGCTACAAACATGCATGTGTTTCCATTGCTGTGGCATGATGCTTTTAATTATTTTGGGAGGATATCAAGAAGGGGAATACCTGGGTAAATGGAACATTTAGTTTGAGTTTTTAATTTCCACAGTGGTTGCACCAGTCTACACTCCCACAAATAGTAGAGAAGGGCTCCTTTTTCCCCACAGCCCTGCCAGCATTTGTTGTTGGTTGATTTCTTGATAACAACCATTCTTTCTGAAGTGAGATGGAATCTCGGTGTTGTTTTAATTTGCATCTCTTGAGTGACTGATGATGTTAAATGCTTTTTCTTTTCTTTCTTTGTTTTCCTTTTCTTTTTCTTTTTTTTTTTTTTTTTTGAGACAGGGTCTCACTATGCTGTCCAGGCTGGCTTTGAGCTCACTTTATAGCCCAGGCTGGTCTTGAACTCACAATGAGCTTTCTGCCTCAGCCTCCTGAGTGCTATGATTACAGGTGTGCACCACTACACCTAGTTGATGTTAAACACTTTTTCATATATTTATTTGCCATTTGTACTTCTTCATCTGAGAAGTATGTATTTATCTCAAATACCCATTTTTAGACTGGGTGTCTAAATTGAGGAGGGGTCTGATTTTTTTTAGTTCTTTATATATTCTAAATATTAGTCCTTGGTCTGAGGAACAGCTGGCAAATTTTTTTCCCCAAACTGTGGATTGTCTCTTCACTCTGTTGGTAGTTTCTCTTGCTGGGCAAAAGTTTAATAAAGTGAGATCTTAATTGTTGATTCTTTGTGACAGTTCCTGTGCAATTGGGGTTTTGTTCAGAAAGTCTTTGTCTTCAAGAATTCTATCTATTCTGTCTTCCAGCAGGTTTAATGTTTCTAATATTTAAATCTTTGATCCATTTAGATTTTAGTTTAGTGCATGGTGAAAGATATGGGTCTTGTTTTAATCTTTGGCATGTAGAAAGCCAGTTTTTCTAGCACCATTTATTAAAGAGGCTACCTTCCAGTGAAGGCATTTGGCACCTTTGTCAAAGATATGGTGCCTGAGTGTGTTTGGAGTTGTTTCTGCACTTCTAACCTGTTTTATCAGATGGAGATAAAGACCATCTGTACTAATTTTATGCAGAGTTTTTATCATGAATGAATATTGGCCTTGCTCAAACACTTTTTCTATATCTATTGAGATGGATCATGTGGGCTTTTTTTCCCTTGGCTCTTTTGATAAGGTGGGACATTTTGTTTTTGCTACAGCAAGCACAAACACTGAAACAACACCGGGGATTTGGAGGCGGATTTATTTTATGTTGATGGGCACTGATTGGGATCATTCTCAAAATATCAGGCCTCAAAGGCCCAGGGAGGGAGGTTTTTGTAGGGTTGTAAAGGAGGGGGCATAGAGGAAGAGTACTTGGTCATTTTTGATTGGTTCTTACAATATGCATCATAGTGACTAGCTGTGCATCACGGTGCCTGGCCATTTCTAAGAGACAGGAGCAGCTGGAAGTGCAACAGGCACTGTCACCTGAACAACTGATGTGTACTGGTTGGGAGGGCATTTTCTGTTATATTTCTCCCCTTTTTTAGTTTCCCCAGCAAATCTTTACTGGGCATGTTATATGTGATTTTTTGAGGCAAGGCCCAGCTAGAATGACTTAATATGTACATGGTGTGGACTAATACAGACACAGTCACATGTTTCTTAAATACTGGCTGCTGAGTTTTAGGGTTATACTTTTGAGGGTGCTTTCAATAATTTGCAGTTACTTTCCCTTCTCTAAAACTAACACAAATTAAAGTAAAATGATCTGTTGCTAGCTTTCTATGTTGAAGCAAACTGAAACTAATTTATTTATAACTGGTTAGAAAACCCAGTTGATAAGGATCTGTTTGCCAGGCTAGCTGAGGCCAATCAAACCAGCCTTAAGCATGACGCCTACTCCTACCCAAGGGGCCAAAGGCCGACCCACTTAGGGTTGGCAGCCGTCAAGCTCTGCTTCACCACACTTGGCTGAAATGTATCTTTTCCATAGTGTACTCCATCTCCTAGGCCTAAAGTATCAACTAACTTCAACTGAAAAATTAATTCCTGCCCTTCCCTAGTAGAAAATAATATGAAGGTAACATAGGAACTTTATGAGTCCCTCTGGAAGGTATTTCCCTAACAACTCTCACTTTCTAGGCCATTAGCAACTCTAATGAAGGAAAGTTCTGATAGTAAAAGATTCCTCAGTAGGAGAGACAGGTTTGGGATTGAGAGATTTTCATTTATCTCTTAAATATCCCTCTACCCAGAGAAGAATTTCTCTCTTGGTACCCTACAAAGTACATTGGGCTTTAAAAATCTTTTGAGCTCTCAAAATAATGTAGTGGGATTTTAGAATAGTATGAACAGCCAGACATGATGGGACAAGTCTACAATCCCGACTGAGCAAGAGTATTACTGTGAGTTAAAGGTCAGCCTGAACTATAAAGCAAGACCCTGTCTAAAAAAAAAAAAAAGAAAGAAAGAAAGAAAGAAAGAAAGAAAGAAAGAAAAAAGAGATGAACAAATAATATAAAAATCTCTCAATTTATATTCACTTGCTAAGTGGAGAAAAATTGGAAAATACAAACTTGTATCTGTATGTAATCCTTTATTCCCATCCTGAACCCCTAGGGACTCAAAACTGAACTCACTGATAAAACTCACTGATCTAAAACACATTCAAATCTATATTCCACCCAACAAAGGGAAAATCTGATGACTAACAAATAATCTTAAAGAATATTAAACTGGGAAGACTACGTTAAACAAAAATAACAATATGAATAGCATGGTGGTATAGACCTGTAGTCCTAGTGCTTGGTAGGCAGAGGCAGGAAGATTAGGAGTTTGAGGCCAGCCTGGGCTATATACAGAGACTCTGTTTCAGAAAACTGAAAAACCAAACCAAACCAAAGTGAACAAACATAAAATAGATAACATTTATTCAGCATTAATTGTGCTAGGAATTTTTCTAAATGCTCACTGTCTGTCATTCTGAGTCTCCATACATTGAGCTTTAAAAATGATGAAAAAACAACTTCATTTCAGGGTTCCCACTGTAATCCTCCCACAGTGACTGGGTGAGAGATGGCTATGGGAGAGTCATGGGGTGGGTACAAGCTAGACACAGACATCCTGATTCATTTAAGCTAACCCATAAAGCATGCTTAAGTAAATGGAAAAGAATAAAAAGTATCCCATGCATATTATTAGATCATAATGCAATGAGACTAGAAATCAAAAGATACCACAAAAAATTATGCAAATACATAGAAATGAAATAATATCCTCTTGCATAACCAATGGGAAACAGAAGAAATCAAGGAAATATTAGACACTTCTTTGAATCAAACAATAATGCCAGCACAATGAACCAAAAATTACGGGACACAATGAAAGCCGTTCTAAGAGGGAAGTTTATAGGTGTAATGCTCACATTAGAAAAATAGAGCAACCCTAAATATATAACTTAATGATGTACCTCAAGGATCCTAGAAAAACAAGGATGATGAAATCCAAAGCTAGTACATGGAAGGAAATTATAAAGATAAAAAAAAATCAATGAAATTAAGACTAAAAAAATAATCTAAAGAATTGAAGTGAAGAGCTGGTTCTCTGAAAGAATAAACAAAATAGACAAACCTCTAGCCAATCTTTCCAAAAAAGGAAAAGACATAAATAAATGCAAATAGAAATGAAAAAGGCAAAATTACCACTGAAATCGTAATCAATAGTAACTCATTTGTGAACCTGTACTCTAATAAATTAGAGAATTCAGAAGAAATGGATAAAGATGGGGGGGAGGAATGAAGATATGTCATGTACAGCAAATTGCAGTAGCACATGCCTATAATCCTAGCACACCACAGGCTGAGACAGGAGGATACCCATGAGTTTGAGGCCAACCTGGGCTATGTATTGAATTCAAGGCAAAACTGAACTACATAGTGAGATCCTGTCTCAAAAAAAAATATATATATATCATGTACACATACAAAATTCCCTATGATTAATGTGATTGTTACATATATCTAAATTGTACCAATAAACTTAATTTTAAAAATTAAAAGTAAGGCTTTATTTAAAAGGATGAAAATATAGTTTACCATTTTAAGTACATATATATTCCCAGTTTCTGGAGACACAGAACCAATATTTTCAAAATGGCCACACTTCCAAAACTGATACACAGGTTTAATGCAGTTTCAATCAGAATACTGTACCTACAGCATTCCTCACAGAACTAGTGAAAATAATCCTAAACTTCATATAGAACTTGAAGAGACCCAGAATAGCAAAAGCGATCCTGGGCAACAAGAGCAAAGCAGGAAGTAGCACAATACCTGATGTCAAATTATACTACAAAGCTGTAGGTGATAAAAATAGCATGGTATTGGCAACACACACATTAATCAGTGGAATAGAGTAGAGCATGCCGAAACAACTCCAGGCACATTCATCTATCTAATCTTTGATAAAGGGGCCAAAAACATATTCTGGGCCTCTTTAACAAATTGTGCTGGAAAAACTGACTATCCACATGCAAAAAATTGAATTTAGACCCATAACTCTCACCATATACTAAACTAAAAGCAAAATGGATCAAAGATCTAAATGTTAAAACAGAAACAATCTGCTGAAAGATGAAATACGTAAAACTCTGGAAGACATAAGCATAGACAAGGACTTTCTGAATATAACTCCAGCTGCACAAGAAATAATACCAAGAATCAACAAATGGCATCTTGTCAGATTATAAAGTTTCTGCAGCGAACAAGTGTGGAGAGACAACCTGTTGAATGGAAGATTATTTTGCCAGCTGTTCCTTAGACAGAAGATGAATATCTAAAGAACTGAAAAAATTAGAACCCACAAAATAAAAGATCCAACCCAAAAATGGACCACTGAAATGACCACACTTCTCAGAAGTACATATGGCCAATAAATACATGAAAAAATGCTCATCCTCTCTGACCATGTGAGAAATACAAACTAAATCAGTACTGAGATTTTGTGTTACTCCAGTAAGAATGGCTATCATCAAGAAATGAAATAATAACAAATGCTGGTGAGTCTGTGGGGAAAAACTAACCCTTCTACGTTCTTGGTGGAAATGTAAACTACTACAACCACCATGGAAGTCATGGAGATACCTCAAAAAACTAAAAACAGAAATTTCATTCAAACCAGCTATTCTCCTTCTAGATATCTTCCTGAAAGAGTCAAAGACATTACGGTGATACATTCATATGTTGACAGCAGCACAATTCATAATAGCTAAATCATAGACTAGGCCTATATGTTTATCAGCAGATGAATGGATAAAGAAGTTGTGGTTTTTAATACACACTGGATGTACCTTGAGTCCATAATATTAAATGAACTAAATCAGACACACAAGCTTAAATATCGCATGGTTTTTCTTATATTAGAAATCCTAAACATAAATAAAGAGCGAAATAAAGGATAGATAATAGGAGGATCTAGGAAATAGATCTTTTGCAAATGGGAAGGGGACCAAGAGATGGAGGGAGGAGGAAAGAGGGTAAGGGGGTGAAAAAATATTTAAGATGTGTTATGTTCATGTACCAACTCACTAGGAGGAATGTGACCATTATGCACTACAAACATACATTAATAAAAATTGAAAGAAATGATGAAAATGTGTAAAAGAATTGGAAAGTAAATGCAAAAAATAAAAAGGATTGCAGATGTGGGGCAACGCTAAGGCCCTCATTTTAATACCTAGTACTGCCCTCTTGTCCCAAAATAAATCTCCCATTTGACTATCTGCCTAATTACGTGGCTGTGTGTGTGTGTGTGTGTGTGAGAGAGAGAGAGAGAGTTTTGGGGTTTTTGAGACAGGGTCTCGATATATAGTTAGCCGGCCTTGAACTTACAGAGATCCTCCTGCCTCAGCGTGCAGGTTAAAGTGTTGTTTAGAGGACCTGCAACCTCACTCCCAGAAGTGACACAATTAAATTCACAACGGGTCCCATGCTGTAAAAATCTGGACACCTGGGAAGGTAAAACCTAAATCTGTTTTTTTTTTTTTTTTTTATTGGGATTTGTTGGCAAACAAGGTCACAGAACAGTGCTACAGCAAGATTTTATTTTACAAACTGGCGCTTTTCACAAGCCCAGGGTGTCAGCGTGTCTGGCACCCCATTCAAGATAACCCTGGACGCCCGGACCTAAGTCCTTGTTTTACTTGCAGTTTTGCCACTGCGACGGGGCGGTCACACGCAGCGGTACGGGTGGGAAAAGCAGCCGGGGCAAAAGCATCCTCGGAACCAACGTGCCGGCGCCGGCTTGCGCCGGGACAGCGTTTCTCGGGGCACCGGGGGCGTGAGTGCGGAGAGGGCCGCAGGCGCGGGGAGAAGGGCGCGGCGAGGACGTCGGCGGGCGCGGACCATGCTGAGCCGGGCGTGCGGTGGGATCGCCTCAGCGCTGCGGGGCACGCGCGCGCCGCCGTCGGCGGTTCTCCGGAGGGGCCTGCGTTCCACCGGCTCGCGGTTCTTGGCAGGTCGGAGCGGAGGAGCGGAGAAGCCGCCCCGCACCTTCGACCCCGCGCTGCTGGAGTTCCTGGTGTGCCCGCTCTCCAAGAAGCCGCTGCGGTGAGGGCCGGGCCGGGCCGGGCCGGCGGGCGGGCGGGGCGGCTGCTCGGGTGCTCGGCCGCGCTCCATCCGGCCCCGGGCGCCGGCTGCGGGGAGGGGCCCGCCGCTCGTGGGTTTGCCCGGGCGCTAAAAAAAAAAATCCGGTCTCGTGCAGACACCTCGCGGCCCGGCACCGATCCTCCCGTCTGGGCCAGGGTCCGGACTGTTGTACTTCGTTCTAAACGTCTCTTAAATGCGGTATGCAACCGGGTTTAGGAACCATAGAGATTAAAGACAAATCCAAAACACTCAAGGTTTTAAGCCTAGATGATGAAAAGATTTAGGAGCGGCTGTTGAGTGCCTGACAGTCCAGCGCTTGCGTGCTGCCCATTGGCGTTTAGCTGTGGACTGGCTGGGTTTTGTTAAAACCGCTTCAACATTTAACCTAGTTCTGCAGCGCTGCGGTTCCAAGCTAAACTGAATATCGATCA
The DNA here is from genome assembly GCA_004365215.1 of Cuniculus paca. NCBI lineage: Eukaryota > Metazoa > Chordata > Mammalia > Rodentia > Cuniculidae > Cuniculus > Cuniculus paca. Next base: position 10,807 of record RJWT010011666.1, read on the forward strand.
GTATCACAGATTAAATAAACACCAACATGTTATCAGTGGTAATCTTTGGGTGCTAAATGGCTAGCAATTTTTATAGTATATTACTTCTTTTTCTAGTTTTCCCCTATAATGAGTATACTGCCTAATTATCTTAAATAGTGAAATTACCATTTGATTTACCGTGTAGCAGTTGTGTAACTAGCTCACTGCACACTCACTACCTTCCCACGTTTCCTCATTGCTGCCCTTTCATCTTTCTTAAGCTTTTAGTTTGCATGTTTTGATTTTTCACTGGTTTTCTTCTAATAAATGAGTTCAGTTTATTTACTGTGAAAGGAGGTAAATTTTTAGTTTCTGTTTCAATAGTAAACTGGGGTGATTTTGGGGTTGACTATAATGGTAAAGATATATTTGGATAAAAGGGAGATCTGTGGTATGAAAAAAATTAGTCATAATTTGAGAATAAAATGAAAACGGTAATTCGAGAGATAATGATGCCGATGGGAACAATTATAGGAGAATCCCCCAAGAGAAATGTTAGTATTGGCTTTCAGAATTGACTGTTCTGGAATTAACTTTATTTGAAGAACTGGATAAATGGTGTTTTATATTGACCATCGAGTTCTTGCAAGCATGTTGTTTTCCACAATTCCTTTTTCTCCCCTCACGCCCCAGATATGAAGCATCCACAAATGAACTGATCAATGAAGAGTTGGGAATAGCCTATCCAATCATCGATGGGATTCCTAACATGATACCACAAGCAGCTAGAACAACACGTCAACAAAAGAAGCAAGAAGAAACAGAGCAGCACTGAGTCATCATTTAAAAAAACACAGCTACATTTTAACACGATATAGTCTTTAAACACGGTGGTGGGTAGTGAGTGGGGAGAAGAATGTTTCTGTCGCTGCCTACACTGACTGTGCTTGTTCCACTGATCTCCTTAGCAGGACTGTTCTACTCGGCCTCTGTGGAGGAAGACTTCCCACAGGGCTGCACGAGCACAGCCAGCCTTTGCTTTTACAGTCTGCTCTTGCCCGTCACCATACCGGTGTATGTGTTCTTCCACCTCTGGACCTGGATGGGTATTAAGCTCTTCAGGCATAACTAACACAGCCACAGCCAGTACGGCTGCATATTAAGTCGTAAGCACCTGTCTCTGAAGGCTCAGCTGGTGGAAATGCTGGAGACCCACTTGGTTTGGAGGAATTGTTTTGCCTTGCTGAGCTCAGGTTTAGGACTGAGAGCTTAAGCTGCAGAAGCTTTGATTGTACTTCTGTTCTGCCTTTGTGTTTTGAAGAGTCTCACTGCTGTATCAGAGAAACATTTCAATAAAATGTTATGACAGAGATTAATTCCTCTAATGATCATCTGAGTATTTTTCTTAGTCTATTCATCTAAAAGTTTAGTCATTTGTAATTTCATTAATTTAGCTTGAAGATCAGTGGGAAAGCCATATGTTAGGATGACTCAATCCCAAAGTAGCTGTATTAGAATAGTTCTAGAGAAATGCATTTGAACTAGTGTGATGATAAAAATTTCACATACTTATAAAAATTCTGAGTTTGCAAAAGTACCATCATCTCTTTGGCATCAAATGCTTCTGTTAATAGGATGATGACAGTTTTCCATAAAAAACCTAGTTTGCAGGTTTTCTTTTGTTCTGTCATGGAGTATGGTACGAAGGGAGGGAAATGTAAAAACACTACAAATAGAAAAACAGGCTGGGATGGGGGGCGATGGCTCAGTTGTGGAGAGCTTGCATGGTATTTTTATAAGGCCCAGCTTAGATTGATCCCTTGTACTGAGGGAAAAAAAATAAAAATAAAAGGTTACGAGGCACTCAGTGCCCCAGATAGAATCAATTCCCAGGAAAGTAGCATGTTGGATGGGTAAGGGTAGGTGGGAATGAGAAGACTTGCATGAAACTGATTATGGTCCTATTGGGCTTAGAGCCATGTTTTGAAGCACAGTCAGGTTTTAGCTGCCTTAAATCTACTGAGCATTAATGAAGGCTTGAGCCTTGATTTTCTAAAGTTTGACCTGATTGAGCATAGTATAGTAACCATCTGTTCTGTTGAGATAGGATCTTGCTGTGTAGTTCAGGCTGACCTTGAAATCACTATGTACCCCAGACTGGCCTTAAACTTGAGATGATCCTTCTGCCTCAGCCTCCTGAGTGCTGGGATTACAAGCACATGCCACCATGTTTGGCTGGCACAGTAATGATTTCTGAAGTATAACATAAAATGTTTCAGTAGTTAACTGAGAGAAACCTAAGCCTTGAATATAAATTTAATTGACTGTGTGTGTGTGTGTGAGTATATGCGTGCACACATGGGAACATGTGTGCTTGGGATCTGACCAAGTAGTTTGCCAGAGCTGTGTCTTAGCTCAAAACTTGATTCTTTATTAACATCTTAAAGTAGTTCAATAGATTTATTCTTTCCCATCAAGAGAAAATTAAAACATGAGATGTGCATTCTGTTGCCTTAAATTCAATCTATACTAATAGTAAAACCATAGTTTGAAGTGACTATGGTAAGATAATAATGTAGAAGAATGATACAGTACCCAGTGATTTCCTGAAGTGGAATTTTTAATTAACCGTTAAGTCCACATTTAACTAATTGCAAACTGTGGTCAGTACACAGTTTCATCAATAAGCACTGTATCCTGAGACATCAATTTCATCTTTTAGAAGTTAACCAGTTTAACACTTTAGAGGAAGTTGACAGTGTGTTCCTGAGAAAATTTAGTATTTAACTTTGTTCTTTCACTAATAGAATCTAGTTAGCAGTCAGTTGTCCAAACTATACAAGTATAATTCAAGGCATCTTTTAATCTTGAACCTAAGGGACAGCACCCCCACCCCATCCTTACGGGGAGAGGGGGAGATCAAACCCAGTGCCTTATGCTAAAAAAGTGTCCCACCACTGAGCTACATCCCTTTCTTACCTGCCTTGGCCTCCCAAGTGGCTGGAGTTACAGGTGTGCATGCCCTGTTCAGATGAGAGAGAAGCACAGAGAGATTGATTTACCCAACAAATAACTGGACTGAAATGCAGCTGTCCAGGAATCTGGTTTCAGTCTTTATCTCTCTGCAGTGTGCCTCTTCATTATGAGTTAACCATAGGAAAAGTAGAATTAGGAACCAAAATGCTTAGATTCTAATTCTTACTCAAGACAGCACCAGGTGGGTACCTTCTTGTACCATGTGCTTTAGCTAGCAGAAATAATTTTTAATGTTCTGTAGGATAAGGGAGTGACTATAGTTCATGACAATTATATTTTATAAAGAACTTGAGGAATTGGAAGCAACACAACATAAATGTTTTAAAGAGAGGGAAATGTTAATTACCCTGTTTTTATCATACATTGTATACATGTATCAGATTATACTGTACCCTGCACATATATATAATTACGTGTTAATTTACAAAACCAAGTCAGGTGTGGTGGTACATGCCTGTAATCCTAGCACTTGGGAGGCTGAGGCAAGAGGACTGCCACAAGTTCAAGGTCAGCCTGGGCTGTGCAGTGAGTTCAAAGGCAGTCTGCACTACAAAGCAAGATCGTGTCTCAAAAAAATAAAAAGAAAAAAGCACACCACTTTATTCTAGTGCTTTACCTGTTTTTACTGCCTGTTTTTTTTTGTTGTTGCTGTTTTTTTGTTATTTTGTTGTTTTTATTTTTTTGGTCTCCTGTCTGGTAAATTCTGGTTTAACATTTTTAATCTAATGCTTAAAAGGAAGCAGGCAACTATTTCTTGAGTGAACACATGACTGATAAGCTTTATAACTTTAACCAAGTTAGTTAACATCTTGGATCCTCATCATAAGGACTAGAAGTCTTTTCTCATAAAATTAAGTTTTACATGCAGAAGTGCTTTGTAAGAGCTCCACAATTGTGATTTATTCTAGAATGCCTCCTGCAGAGTCAGGAGCTCTGCAGACCTGCTCTGCAAACTGGCAAAAATTATCTTTAAAAAAATTTTTTTTTATTTTAAAGAGAACAAAACAAAACAGAACAAAGCAGATCAGAATAGAACAATGCAAGCAACACAGGACTTCAAAAGAGACAACAGGAAATCAACAGTGGCTACCATAAAAATTATGTCTTAAAAAACTCACAAAATTGTCCCAAGGGCTGATAGCAACTGGAACCTTAAGAAAATCTAGTAAAACTTGCTAAGAGTGAGTCTGAACTACCAACCATGTCTCCACCCTGTTTGGGCTCAGAGTGGTGGCCACTTCTGAAGAAAGCAGCCCCGAACACAGGACTCGCTCTTCCCCAGCTCATAGGTGGAGTTGATGGCATCTTCTGGGAGGTGCAAGCCTCCAGATAGTTATAGTAGTTATAAAAAATTAGAAGAAATGCTTATTTATTCTTAACTGATTTGCAGAGTGACTGTAGAAAATACTATATTTATATTCGGGGCCTACAACATATATAACACACTCACTATTAATAGTACATAGGAAGTGAATGAGTGAAGCTGTACCTGGGGGGAGAAAATGATGACAAATGGTAATTCGAAGTCACAGGAGCACATGAAGAGAACTAGAAAACAAATAAAATTAATATAATCAATGCTATAAATATATACTTGCTATCCTTTCTTTTCTTACTTTGAGACTTGGTGGCACATGCCTGAAATCCCAGCACTCAGGAGGCTGAAGGAACATTGTCCCAAGTCTCAGATCAGCCTGGGCTATGAGTTTGAGACCAGCCTGAACTACAAAGGAAGCAAGACTCTGTCTAAAAAAAAAACAAAAAAACATAAATATTTAGGTCTGTAATGTCTAGATGTACTATGCATGATATAATAGTACTGAAAAGGAAAAAAGAATAGAGCTATATAAAAGTGACATTTCTATATCTTACCTGCACTCTTATGAATAGATTGGTAGTTTTACTAGATCTCATAGGTTCTCATTCTGCTGATCAGAATATAAAATGCTGCAATTTCTTAGGAAAATGGCTGGCAGACTCCACAAGGTTAAATATAGAATTACTGTGGGGCTCAGCAAATCTACCCCTAGGTATGCTCAGGACATGAAACCTATGTCACTGTATTTACATACATACTTGTGTGCACATGTACACAGCAGCATGATTCATAATAGCAAACAAAAGTAAAACCAGTGTCTGTCAACTAATGGATAGATGAAATGTAAGAATACCATGAAATATTTGGCAAGAAGTAATACAGATGAACTTTGAACATGTGCTAAGTGAAACACTTAGGCAAGATCACATATTGTTTGATTTCATTGGCATGAATGTCCATTACAGCCAAATCTGTTAAAAAGGTACACATTAGTGGTTACCTAGGGCCGGAGGTAAAGGGGAGATTGTGGAATTGCTCCTAAAGAATAGAGGGCTTCTCTTTGGTGTGACAAAAACATTCAAAATGTGATTGTGGTAACAGTTGCATAATTGTGTGGATGTACTAAAAACCATTCAGTTGTACACTTAACATAGCTGAACTAGAGGAGTTTCTCTTTTTCTCCTTATCCATGGGGGTACATGGTAAGAACTCAAGTGAATGCCTGAAACCTCAAGTAGTATTGAATACTAGTATAAAGATAGTATGTACTATTTTTTATACATACATACCTGCAATAACGTTTAATTTATAAATTAGGCACAATGACAGATTAATAATAATAATAAAATAGAAGTTACTATAATTAAAAGAGAATGTGGTCTCTCTCGAAAGAGTCAAAACAACCTGGATTTGGTGGTGCACACTTGTAATTGTAGCACTTTGGGAGCTGAAGCAGGAGGATCCCAAGTCTGAGTTCAGCCTCAGCAATTTAGTGAAACCATGTTTCAAAATACAAATACACAAAAGAGCTAGAGATGTAACTCAACATGAAGGCCCTTGGTTCAGTCCTCAAGCACACACACACATACATACATGCATGCACACACACACACATATGCATGCATGCACAAAGATGTTTTTGGGCCTTGACCATAGGTAACCACATCCATGGAAAGTGAAGGGAGACTAGTACATCTCTACCAGTGGAGGTGAACCCGTGGCACATGTGCTGCAGCGGGCTGCTTGTATCACTGAAAGCTCTAGGAGGTTCACCATCACTGATCAATACTACTGTAAATTATAGCTCAATAAAGTTTTTACAAAAATAAAAAACCAAAAAAAGTGGTATCTAAATGCTCAACCTAAGGCTCAGTGATTCCAAAGTGACTTGCTGATTACCGAATGGTCAAAAGTGCAATCCAGAGTGCAAGGTCCTGGGTTCAATTTCTGGTACCAAAAAAAAAGTGGAATCGAGTCTTTAAGCCTTCTAAATTTTGTCCATGGTTGTGCTACTTCTCATGACCCTCTCAGATGTGACATCCTTTTTTGGGAATTCTTTTTTTTTTTTTTTTGAAAA
>RJWT010011667.1:0-23092 GCA_004365215.1 Cuniculus paca
TCAGGATGTAGCAAAAGATCCCTTTCATTAGCCACATTTTTCTCATAAAAGAACCTGCAGGCATTCCTGAGTTCTCGCAAGGCTCAGTGTCAAACCTGAAGGTTCTTACATGGCTCAGTGTCAAATCTGAATTTTTTTTTATTTTACTGGTTGTGCAAAAATCTATGAAAACATACACACACACAGCAGAAACCAAAATCAGTCATTGAAGAATAACTTAGATATTTATAACATGAATAGTGAGTCCCAGTGTACCAATTTCCCCATGCACAGAGCTCTCTCCAAGCCCAGCAGTAGCAGCGTGGTGTGCAGGGCCCCTCCCAGCGTCTCCCAGTACGATGCTATCAGAGAGAAACATGAATCTTATTTCAGACAGTGTAGACTGGCTTTGCACTGAGAGAAGGTGATAGCAGGGCAAACTTTCTGGTCATATTAATGTGCAGAAGGCCTCCAAGCCATACCAGGTGCAGAGTTAGGATAGGAACACTAACTCTAGCCCTCCAAACTGATTGAAAATGTTTCTGACAAAGAATTTTATACTGCTGGTATAGGTCACATTGATTGAAAGTAAGAGAGAATAGACTGAGAGTAAGAATAAATTAAATTTATTGAGTATCTACTATATGCTTGGAATTGTTTTACATGCAGGAGCCACAAAAGTTATCAAAGCTGATGAAAATCTATGCCTCCATGGAACTCAGAGACTGGTAGACTTTAAATCTCTAAATCGTGGAAAAAGCATAGACTGAAACTGACTTTGGGGACATTCAGAATTATAGGCATGAATTTCAGCAAGATTTTTGTCATCAGCTTCTCCCTGTTTCTTGGAAATTCCTCCAAGCAATTTCTCCCTATCTCTACCTCCACTGAAAAAGGGATGGAAAAGCCACCATGCACATCCCTTCTCCATTGAAGGATCACAGACTGAAGAAGACACTGAAAGGAAAACTTTAGTTGGTCAACATAAATATACCAGCTACGTGAACAGCTGGGCGAGAAGGCTGTTGCTCAGAGGGTGCAGTCCAAGGGGCCATGGGCAGCAGACTTTGTAGCAGAAAGCTTCACTGGATGATCATCTGAATGAGAAGAGTAAAGCACAAGTCAAGAAAGGTGGACTATGGTCAGACTTAAATGAGATACAGGAGGGAAAGGGTTCCCTTGTGTGCTCCCAGGCAAATGGTTTTTTCCTTTTGGAGTTGGTGACCTATTCCTGGAGGTGTTACCTGCAACTAACAATTTTAAGTGCTATAGCACAGAGGTCATCCTAGGCCTGTGCAAGATCCAATTTAACAGGCTGTTTTCTAGTTTCTTATTTGCTCTTCATGTATTGTGTCTTTGAGAATCACCACCATTGTCATCATTGTCGTTGTTGTCATCATCATCAGTATGCGTGGATTATCACAATCCTGTTTCATTTCTTACTACATCAAAGGTTTCCCTTCCTCCTTTGTACCTATGGCATCTGCTCATTTCTCATCCAGGATCTTTCCTGCAGCCCCAACTCCCTGCACCCTTGCCCCCAGGATGTCCTGCATATTCCTTTTCTCTTATGAAAATATTGCACACCTTCAAAGGCACCTGAAGCCCACTCTTATGGGAGTCTCCTATCTATCAATTCATGCCCTTCAGTGTCTGAGTTCTTGGTACAATATTACAGGTTAAACATTTGCCATCTCATTCTTTATCCTGGCAACTCAGTGAAATTGGAATCATTTTCTCCATCTTGCAAATTGGGGAAAGTAAGGCTCAAAGAGGCTTGACATTGCCACAAGAAGAAGGAGTTGGAATTGCAGTTCCGTGCACTCTGCTTTGGTGTGCTTGCTTTCCTTGGAGCTCACTTTGAACTTTAGAGATTAGTGGTCCTCAAGCCACTGAGCACAAGAGCGTTGATTACCAGTTTTTTGATAGTACCTTGGAAGTGCGGGAGAAGCAGACAGTCTGAGTTGGGGTCATGGGTGTCAGCTATATATGGTTTGCCAAGGCCCTGGGTGATTATGCCGGGTCTGGTGGCAGTGTGCAAACCACTGATTTAAGAGGTGAACCAAGTGGCATAATTGAAGATGTGGGTCATCAGGGAGTGGACTCCCCTTCCTGACCTACTGAGTAGGAATCTCTGGGGGTGATGGGACCCAGAATGTAGCTAAATAAGTGCTCCAGGGGTGAGTTTGAGGAAGCTGACTGAGAGTCAAGCCCATCCAATTAGCACCTAATTGTATCCTGCTTTGTCTTCTTCCCCAGCTAGTTCTGCCTCAGTTAAACTCCTTACAGTCCCCAACAACAGCATTTAATTCAGAATTGTCCTGAGAGCTGGGGTAGTGCTGGGCAGGTGCCTGGTGCTGTGGAAGACTGGCTGCATCTGTTTTGGGAGAGGTATCGCTGGAATGGAAATTCTAGAAACTTCTTGCAAAGCTGTCACTTGGGCTTCTATATTTCTCCAGCTATGTGCTTGCTCTTGTTACTCTTCTCTACAATTCTGAGTCCTTCCTGTTGATTTAAAGCCTGCTTAAAACACTCTCGCTTTATGAACTGAATTCACTGTTTCCGGCAAGGTGTGAACTCGTGGAACTTTTGAGCTTTTATCTATGAAACGAGATGAGATTATCTTTGCCCACCAGCAGAAGGGCTTCTGGGAAGTTCCTAGCTTTATGCTGCGCCAAGCACATAGTAGGCTCACTTTACATCTGCTCTGCGCTTCCACTGTTTTGAAGAGAGAAGAGGGCATTTTATCCATCACGGACATCTACAGTATGGAAAGCAGGGGCTTGCATATAGCACGTAGTGCAAGATCATTTAAAGTTTCAGATTTTATGTAAACCTCAGAGATATTAATAGGAATTATAGGAATTAATTAGTAGGAATTAATTAATAGGAATTAATAGGAATTATGCTGTTGCAATGAATATGAGCAAATGTGTGTTGTGCATGTATATTGTCCTTTCCTAATCAAAGGAAAAATCTTATTGTTTGTTGATTACCCAGTCTAATCTAGTGCCTTCTACATTTTTGTTTCTATAAATATTTTTTCTGATTAAATACAATTATTAACTTCTCAGTGTGAGAACTATAAAGGGAAAATGCATGCTTCTCTGTTAAAAAAAATCAGAATATTTTTTCTTAAAGCTACTCTAGATTTGACCAGATTCCTTCACTACACAAAGTCTCTGAGCACCAGCTTCTTCATCAATGAAAATAGAATTAAAAAAAACTATCTTATACAACTCTAAAGATCTCTGAAGAAGTATCACGGTTCACACACACTGCAAGATCTCAATAAATCCTAAGTACACTGTTTAACACAATTTGGGATGTAGATAGAAGGTAGGGTATGTATTTCATTAGGGTCAAAATAAAATAAAATAAAAACCCAGAGTGGATTACACTGTGATGGAACAGATACCAATATTTAGCAGTGCACACAAAAGTCATAAATATTTTCATATACTTTTGCTGCCAAATATCAATTCTATTACCATAAGAGGATGATTTTTAGAGAGAAATAATTTAAATATAGTATCAGTGTAACTTACAAAAGTGAAGACAAGAATTAACTTGAATGCATAGAGATGGGAGCAGGATTACATAAATTATAGTGCATCAACACAAGGGAATATTTCACAGCAACTAAAAATGCTAAAGATAAAGCTTAGGTAGAAACTGTCAGTGTTTTAAAATAATAAATATAACACTAAAGCACAATTTTATGTACATTTTGGTTAAAAAGATACCGAGTGTTATATTTACTTACAGGCATAAAGAAGACGAAGGAACAAAAATGAGTGTGTTTGCACTGCTACATTTGTGGTAATTTATTTTATAAACATGCATATCTGTCTGTATTTCTGTATTTTAAATCCCCCAATCATTCTGTAAGCAGATTTTATTATATGTTTCTCAGGTAAGGAAGCAGGAGTAAATATTTTACTAAATTACACATCTAAGAAAAGATAGGTACACCTTGGGATTAACCTTGCTCCTTTGTTCCACAGGTCTTTGATTATTACTATTTTTTTTTTGACAGGGTCTCTGTATGTAGTTCAGGCTGACTGTGAACTCACACTTTGTAGCCCAGACTGGCCTTGAACTTTCAGTGATCCTCTTGCCTCAGCCTTGCCAGTGCTGGGATTACAGGTGTGCACAACCACACCTGGTTAGAGCTTTGATATTTAAAATTATTCACATTTTTCTGTTCGAGTGCATTTAGCACTGGCTTCTCTCAAGAATTCATTTCCGATTAGATCTTACTTCATATTACCACAAAGAAGACAGGGAAAAGCATTACAGGATTGATTGTATGTACTATATGCAATTTTATAATCAAAGTGTGGTAGTTTGTTACATTATTGGCCTCAGCCAGCTGTCTCCCAGCAGTCACAGACCTGTGTAACCCCCTTGTATAGATGCTAGACTTGCTGTGTAGCATGCTGTGGCCAATGAGTCAGTGGCAAGCACTATGCAGTAGAAATTGACTGACGTGCACTTGTGAGTTAACATTCATCCTCTTGGGACCTGGTGGCCATGTTATGAGGAGCCCAAGCTAGTGATGTGGGCAGACTCATAGAAGAGAACCAAGGTGTCCCAGCAAAGAGCCCAGAGGATATCCCAGCAAACAGCGTTCACTTCCGGCAACATGGAAAGAACACCTTGAATGATCCAGCCCCTGTGGAGACTCCAGATGACCACAGCTGTTTGAGTTACTCTTACTGACACCATGCTTAGTTTGGTGTTTGAATATCCCCATGTGTTGATGGCTTGGTTCTATGGGTGGTAGTACAGGGAGGAGGGGGACCTGTAAGCCCTGGGGTCTTTAGGACATGAAGATATATCCTTGCAGGGGATTGTGGGACCCTGACATTTTCCTCATTCTCTCTTTGCCTTTTGACCATGAGGTGAGTGATTTTTTTCCAACTCATGCTCCTGTGTTGTTACAACCCCCAAGCAACAGAGCTAACTGATTATGGACTGAATTCTTCAAATCAGTTCAGTGAAATAAATATTTTCTTTTTATAATTTGATTATCTTGGGCATTTTGCTTTAGCGACAGAAAGCAGAATGACACACACCATGAAGAGAAAAGGACCACCTGATGAGCTCAGTCAGCCCATGTGATCATGAGAAATGATAAATATTTGTTGTTCCAAGCCACTAAGTTTTGGAATAGCTTGTTATCTAGCAATAGATAACAGATATACTGGCAATAAAAATTTTAAGGTATCAAGACAAACCCAGCACATATTAAGGGCCTCCTTAAAATGTAAATTCTGTAACTCAGGCATTCAGATTCCCTTCACGGTGTCCAGGGCAGCACTGGTTTAACATGACAATGCCTCTGCTGAAATGGATTGATCTGCAAACCAGGCCAGCCATCCTGGCTCAGGGAGGCCTTCGAAGAGGGCGGCTGTACAGTTCTACAGCAAAGGGGGCATTGTTCTTTCAGAATGCCAGATCCTTTATAAGCTGGAGAGTTACAGTCATTGCTTAGTAATTGCCCTGCCCCCTGCTAGTGCTTCCATTCTTGGTTCTCATAATACAGTTCAGTCTCATGCTCATGTTTTATCTTCCTAAATGGAGCCTGTCGTGGAACAGTCATTTGTATTAGGACGTTAGGCAACCGTGACTTTCCCAGCCACAGCATCCCCACTGCTGTGGTCTCACATCAGCCCATCATCATCTCTCCTTTGGATAATTAGTGCAGCCCCTAACAGGTCTCCTAGCATCTTGGCTTACACTTCTCTATTCCATTCTCTGCAGCAGGCAGTAGGCCATTTCTAAAGGACAAATTGAATCATTTAACTCTACTTTTTAAAACTTTCCAGTAGAATCCCCAATGCCTCAAAGTAGAATTTCTAAACTGGACTAATGAGTGTTCCATAGGAGGTGGGTTAGGAATAAGATCCATAATATAACACATTTGGGAAGCCCTGGGTTACATGAAACTAATTTGGTGTTTTTATGTGTTCGTTACAGGAATTCTCAGAGCCTTTAAAATGGAGATGCAAATTATGAACTTCTAAAAGGGTAGCATAAAATCAACATTTACTAAACTTATTTTCTTGGCAGGCTGTCTTTGGTGCTATTGAGTGGTGTTTATAATAGTTGAGTTCTTGTAAACTTCTTGTAAATTCTTTAGTTAGGCACAGGTGCTCCTTCACGATGTGGCCCCTGCTTAACTCTGAGGCTTGAATACCTACATTTTTTCCAAGTACGTGTTTTCTGATACCAAGGGATCTGTGTAACTGTATTCAAAGCTAACCAAGCTGTTCTTTCATAGCCTGCTTAACTTTTACTCACTTTTGAAACCTGAGGTCAACCTGGTCTCCTATTTCCACCCTCAGGAAGTTTGAGATGTGTGAATATTTATACTGATGTCTTGGTTACTTTTTTATCGTTGTTGAGACAAAATACCTGACACCCAAAGTGAAGGAAGGAGAGGTTAATTTCTTACAGTTTTGGGGTTTCAGTCCATACTTAGCTGGCTCCAAGGCAGGATGGTGCGGCAGTCTTTCATGGTGGCTGCAAGTGCAAGAGCGAACCAAGCAAAAGCTGGAAAAACATGCCCCCATTCTGATCTTACATTGTATGTTGGCTCCACCCCTGGGCTGGTACAGAACTCACACCGCCAATCCCAGCACTAGACAACGAGTCAATCACAAATGCTAGGTTCAGCCGCTTCCATGACTCCATGAGGCTTGTGGGGTCCACCCATATACAAACCAAAACATTTCACCGCTGGCCCCCCAAAGACTCATGTGCATCCCTTATACAGATGGACATTTAGTCCATCTCCAAGAGTTGCCAGAGTCCTAACAGTTTCAGCATTGCTGAAAAGTCCAAGTCTCAAGTCTCCTCTGAGACCTAAGGCAAACTCTTAGCTGCAAGCCGCTGTACAAATGAAAACAAAGTTAAACACTTCCAACATTCGATGACACAAGATAGACATTACCATTCCAAAGGTTACAAACAGGGGACTACAAAGCATTGGAACCAAAGTAAGCCCAAAATCCAGCAGGGCAAATGTTAAGTCCTGTAGCTGCATGTCCAGCATCTGAAGCAATCTGTGGCAAATTGTGAGCTCCAAAGGGTTTGCGTGGCTCCACCCCTACAGCACTTTTAGGGGTTTTAGTCCCCACAGCTTTTCTCTTAGGCCCACTCTACTCAATCATTGTAGCTTTCCTTAGATGATCCATGCTCCTAGTTTTTTTCAAACTTCTGGGGTCTCCACTCTGGTTTTACATTCACAGCTTTACTTATTGCCCTCTCAGGGGTGCACTCTCTGGCCTCCTGGGCCCTCTGAAATTGGGGTGGAAGCCTTTTTATCTCCGAACGTGTGCATTCTCCATGCACCTAAAACTAGCGCCTCGTGGATGCTGCCAATGTCCACTGCCAGCTGGAGCAGTTGTAGCCAGGCTTTCCTCTTTCTTGGCCATAGGGGTCAAGGGCCTGGATTGCTGGGCACTCGGAACCTGATTGCAATGAATAGATTCTCTATGTCACCACAATTTTGGAGCCTCATGTGGCCTCTGCAGCCATTCTGGAATGTGGCACTCTGTAGCTTTTTCTCCCGGGCAAAGTCTTTTACTTTTGTATCTTTGAGGCTGCAAAGGGTGGAGACTGGGATGCCCCTAGGCCATCTTTTTTATTTCTTTGTTCCTTCTCAGTGATGGAGGTTTCAACTCTATCTTTATAGTCCACAGCTTTTGGACCAAACTCACATTTTAAATCACCATGCTGAGCTCTTTGCTCTTGATTTCCAAGATAAATCTGACTAAAAGCCCCCAACAATAGCCATGCCACCACCTCAACATTTGACTGCCTTGAAATTTTTTTTTGCCAGATTAATCAGGCCACCACCCTGAATCTCAGTTTCAGGCAAAATCTCTGGACAGGAGCAAAATGGAGACAAACTTTCTGCCAAGCCATAAAACACATCTTGTGGAGTTCAATAACTAATGCAGTCCTTCTTCCCAGCAGAAACTTCCCAAGCTTGGTCTTTATTGGCAGGGTTTCTGTCAGCCTTCTGGTCTCCTGAGCTCTGACCAGAATCTCCCATGCAGAATTGTCTAAGCTGTTCCAGTGCCACTCTTTCAGGCAACATCTTCAAACCTTTTGAAACTCTTCCCACAAGCTATTCTCAAAGGCTCTTGAACCACATAGTCAGGTACAGTCACAGCAACGATCCCACTCCTCCTGTACCAAATTCTGTCTTGGTTACTTTTTTCTCATTGTTGAGACAAAATACTGCACGCCCAAAGTGAGGGAAGGAGAGGTTTATTTCTTACAGTTTTGGGGGTTTCAGTCCATACTTAGCTGGCTCCAAGGCAGGGTGGCATGGCTGAGGGACAGCCATTCATGGCAGCTGCAAATGGCAAGAGCGAACCACGCAAAAGAGAAAAACATGTCTCCCTTCCGACCTTACATTGTATGTCAGCTCCACCCCTGGGTGGGTGCAGAACTCACGCTGCCAATCCCAGCACTAAACAATGAGTCAATCACTAATGCTAGATTCAGCCGCTTCCATGACTACATGAGGCTGGTGGGGGACCACCAATATACAAACCATAACAGTTGAGTTTCAGGTTTCTGGATTAGCATTGTTCCACCAGTGTTGATGAGTAGAATACATTTTGTGAAAAAGATTGTGGACTAAGAACTGCCCAAATCCAGTCACACTGACAGTAGACAGTTTTCCCGTCTTCATTCATCCATGGTCCCTGCAGTAGATCACACAGATCTTACCCCACAGCTGTCCCTTGAGAAGCTGACTCCTGAGATCATGGAAGTTTTCATGAACACAAAAGGACTGGCCTGGTTCATTCCCCAAGAATGTAAACGCCACAGTTATTAGCAGTTTATTTGCAAGGAAGGAGGCAGTAAACTCCAGAACTCTGGTGAGCTTTCTGTGTGTGAGCAGATGGAGAGACACAAGCTGTTCTGCAGAAAGCAAAGACCTGGGCACTATTTAGAAACAAGTGAAGATGTCCTGATCCACCAGCCTGTGTTCTTACCTTTTTCTCTTTCTCATTTCAGCATAAGTAAGGCCTGGCTATCTGTCTCTGAATTTTGAGTCTATCCTTCCAATAAATTTCGTTTTCCCTATACGAGCTTATTTGAAGGGGATTTTGTAATGTGTTGTCAATAAAGTCTTTACTAAAGAACATGTGGTTCTTTTTCCTTGAAAAACTTGAAATGCAGCTGGCCCTTTCAGTATGCTGCTCTTTGTCATGGCCACGTTGTGAATATTAATGGCAATACTTAAGCAGGTCGATTGTGCATTGAGAATATGAAATATGTGTGTCACTTAAAAACAAATGATTGTCAACACAGTGCTTGGGCTGAATTAGTCTCTCTCAGGTTGTCACACTTGATGCAAAGGGAAGCTGAGGCTATGCATTTATGCCAGACTTTATGGATCTCAAGGTCAGGACCAAAATGTGCAGATTCAGGAAGGTGCTTTCTCACTAATGATTTGTTATCATTAACTTGACTCATGGGTGGATTTATAGAGAGAAAAATGCTAATAAAAGGTGCTTTGAGCTACATTGCTGCTTTGCGGAGTTGTCATTCCATTAAGCAAATTCAAGGCAATGTAATTGCTGCAAGATTCTACATAGTTGCAAATGAACTTGCGAATTTATTTGGAAAATGAATGGGTTTTAACTTGGCTTGTTGGACTAATTCTATTTTGTTTCCAGGAATTACATGGACTACAGGTTTTTAAGAGGTAACAGACATGCTGAACAGTTTATCATTGACAAAATTGCAGACAGGCTTGGATTTAAGTCTTGGTTCTGTCACTTAATAATTGTGTGACTATAACCCTATTACTTATCCAAGACTCAGTTTCCTCATTTGTCAAATGGGCATGATGGTAATACGTAGGGTCATAGGGTTTCGGGGGGGAGAACATATTTGATGAGGTGCATTAAAAAAGCTAGCATCTAACAACTGATGGTCATTATTTTATTTTAAGATGTCTTTTGATGTTGCTATTACAGCAAAAAGAAATTTACCATTCACACATGTACTACAGGTTTTAAATGTATGATTACAGATGTAGACTTTGGGCTAGGTAAGATTGGGGAGTAGGTAGGTGGGGCAGCTGCTCATCACCACATCTGTCCTAAGGGAGCATCCAGGAGGGACATGGCACTGGAAGCAAAGCTGTACCAGATTCCAACTTCATGATTGTAAACTGCATGTTTGATTATACAAAATTCAGAGTCTATTTGTCCACTGATTTGCATATGCCATTGTCCTTGACTGACTGGTCAGCTTGGTATTTGAAGCATTTATAGTTTTAGTGTTCTACATGGTTCTAACCCCCTCCTTGAAAAATCCATGATGAGGTATACTGCAGATAACAAGAGGCTTTATGGTAGCCTTACCGATCGCTTTTTACCCTGTTTAAAAGTCATGTACCATGTTCATTGCCTTGTTTTGATTGACTTTACTCTGTTTTGTTTTGTTTGATTGTATTTTCAAAAAAAAAATCCATGATGAGCAACAATTTTTAAAGATGGTATACGTGATAGACACTACATGTAATTTGGAGTTAAACTTTCTGCATTCTGGTCCTTTTGGTTATTTTCCTTTAGACTTACCTCTTACCTCACAGATCCTTTTCCTGTTTCTGTGAGCTGGAGGTGGTAGTATCACTGTACCATAAATACACACACACACACACACACACACACACACACACGCTCATTCCCTTCTTATATTTACTCATTCAACAAACGAGGGTCTAAGGGCTGGAGCTCCAGCAGTGAAAAGCAGAAAAACTTCTGTCCTAATGGGGTAGTGTTTGTACCTTATTGGAGGAAGAGGTGAAATAGTAAATGTATCACAAGAATACAGTACAGAGATTGCTAGATAGTGATAAGTGACAGCCAAGCAGTAAAACTAATCAGAAAAGGAGGGTCTGAAGTGGCAGTGTGCCTGGGGGCCATGAATTTGAGGTAGAGTGGCTAGACAAGGACAAGCAGAGAAGGTGGCATTTGAACGGAGCTCTGAAGGAAATGAGAGAATGATTCATGGTGAGATGGAGCATCCTAGGCAGAGGGAAGAGCAAGGACCAAGTCTTGGAGTGGGATTGGCCTGGGAAGAAGCCCAGCTGGCTGGAATAGCATCAGCAAGGAGAGGAGAGGTAGGAGTGAGGATAGAAGGACAGGCACAAGCAGACAGGAAAGGCTTGAGAATTTCAGCTCTGATCCAGCATATAAAGGTGTCAGAGAATTCTGAGTACAGGAACTGTCTGACTTCAGCTCGATGGCAACAGTCTGACCTATACAGTTCCAACTTGCGCTATGAATCCAGAAGAATGTGACTGGTGAGGCTGAGATGTTGAATTTTTCATTTTATTTAGTTCAAATTAACTTAAATTGAAAAACCATTACTTGATTCAGTTATTGGAAAACTTTTATAAGTGTGTTTGGAGCAACTTGGATATGTGAATCTACTTTTTCAACTGCCAATTTATGAGGTCTAAATATAGATCAGGTATTTCCAATAAAAATTTACCATCCAAATTGAAATATGCTGTAATTATAAGAGGCACTCTGGATTTAGAAAGCTTAGGTTAAAAAAAAATTCAGGTTAAAAAATCTCAATTATATTTTTAGACTCATATTTTAAAATAATAATATTTTGAATGTATTGGTTCAATAAAATATAGTAACATGAATTTCACCTGGTTTTTTTTTCAACTTTTTAAAAAATGTACTTGCTAAAAGACAAAAATTAAAGACATGATTCATATTCTATTGGAGAAGGTCGATATAGGAAAAGTCCTGAAATGAACTTGGTAAGACAAGTTATTAATATCCATCTTCAAGCCAGGCCTGGTAGTGCATGCCTGTAATCCCAGCCCTCAAGAGGCCGAGGCAGGATGATTGCCATGAGCTCAACGCCAGCCTGCATTATGTAGTGAGTTCAAGTCCACACTAAACAGCATAGTGAGACCTTGCTTCAAAAAGACAAAACAAAAAAATACATTTTTTTCTGGGCACGGTGATTGGGTAGAACATGACCCCCTGAGAACAGACAGTCAATCTTAGTCACAGGTTCTCACTGGGTGTCTGTCCTGCATCAGGTGAGTGTTGGTGAGGATTTGAGAGATTGCAGACCCTTTGGGAGATGGAAGAGCTAAACAATTCCTTGTTATCAGCAAGTTTTAGTAGAAAGGAAAATGTCAGTGATGTAAAAAGGAGATGCCTAGTTCTCAGGGCTGAATAAATGATACCCATGAGAGTTTGGTAGGTATCCAAGATGAGTGAAGGCCTAGTGAGTTGGTAGAGTGACTTGGAGGAAGGAGATGAAGCATCTGGATGTGACAAGTGTGTGAGCTTTGGATGGATGTGTGGAAGAAGTGAGGAAGGTGCTCAGGAAAGAGGCATGGAATAGACAAAGCTTTGAAAGTGGGACCTGGTGGCCAAGACTAACAATTTCCCCTGAGAGTGAGGAAGCAAATGAGATTCCATCACATCTTCTGCATCTGCTGTAGTGGGTCTGTTCTGAGTTCAGAGAATTCACTAAGTCAGTGGGCTCAAAGAGAAATGAGATATAAACATAGATCAGATATTTCAATAAAATTAACCATGTGAATTGAGATATTCTACGCTGGTGAAAACACTCCAGATTTTATAAACTTAATATGGAAGAAACAAGGTAAAGGTAATCCTAAATGTAGTTTTGATACTTGCTATATGTTGAGATAATAATATTCTGGATTCTTGGAATAAAGAAGATATATTGAGATCAATCTTGCCTGTTTCTTTTTACTCTTGAAAACCGGTAACTACTAGAAAAATTTAAGTGACCCGCATGATTCACATTTCTTTCTAGAGGAGAGCCCTGTTCAGGGCCTTGCTGTGAGCAGGACACCAGCAGGGACAATGTGGCCACAGTCCAGCCCAGCTTAATTCATTGTGAAAGTCTCAGATGGGCTTGAATGAGAGGCTTGCAGAAATTGCTGCAATGCATTCCAAGTCTACATAAGATGTTGGAGTTACCTTGGGTAGACACATGCAGAGGGTGACTGTAATGGTTCAAGCCATCTCTTTGGAAAGATGAAAATGGTTCTATGTCCAGGTGTCTACTGAGAGTCCCTACTTAGTATTCGATATCACTCTGGTGAAGGAGAAGCTCTAGCCTTCATTCTGTGAATTGCATGTACAAGAAGTGAGATCTCTGGCTTCTAGTCACAGGGCACAGCCATTCAAACCTAGATTATGGGTAATCATCCCTTACACAGGGATCGAGTTACTCATACAACATGGTCTTTTTCTCAGAAGTATTTTGATACACAGAAAGGATGTCCAGGCTCATGTGACCTACTGTCTTCCTCATCACCTGTTCCTTTTTAAATGGAATTCTATGGAGACGAACACAGTCTACATCCTCTGGGGCCAGAGGGAAGCATACCACTTTTCTCTTAGTTCATGAATGGAACTACAAAATCAAAATTTATTGAGCACTGACCTTGAACCAGGAAAAGATCAAGGACATAATCCTGGCCTGGTTAGGAATGAATGTTTTATCCCCAAACCTGTCAACTACCCTTACCCCTCTCCCACCTGATCTACAGTGACTTTCTGGAGGCCACAGCTGCACATACGGTTTTCTTTCTACAAGGGAAACCAGCACCTTTGAAATTTTGCAGCTAGGCAGGAGCACAGCTTAGGCTTGGAGAGCGTGGACAACAGTAGTTCTAGGTGACACATGATATACCAGCCACGGCTGTTCTTGTCCCAGATTCAGGGCTGGAACTGAGTAGGAAGACCTGCCTTGTATCTGGCAGGTCTGGCAAGACCGCCTGCATGCTATTTATAGGCGTATCTCCCTACCATCAGGACTTGACCCTGTGCCTGTCCTCTGTGCTCTGGAGCTGAGTTGTATCACACACTCTTCACTTTGATGCTTTTCAGGCCAGAGTGTTCAGGCAGAATGGACAATGTAGCAGAGGCTCAGCCCTATTGGAGGACCCTGCTGAGGTTTCTCCATATTCTGGAAAGATGCCCAGGAGCCTGACGTGGAAGGGTCATGGGAAACTGCCTTGTAGGGTGTGTTGCTCTGGGACTGGGTGCCCCAGCATCCTGGCCCCAGCCCAGGGAAGAGAAGATCCTCAGTGTGGTAACATGCAGGGAACAGAATGCATGACCTCTGCTCTCAGTCTGATGTCCCCTGTAGTCACAGTCCTCTGTTAAGTGGCAGCATTTCACATCCCTAAAAGTTACATTCTTTATCTGAAAGAAACGCTCTGAAATGCGAGCAACAGCTGAGTCTATGGGTAATTTTTTTCTCTCTCTTATTTCCATCTCTTTACACTGAACATGTTCTTTACAGGGTCTGTATTACTTTATAACAATATTTGAACAAGAAGGAATATTTTCCTCTTCCCAGAAGGTAAGATATGAGTTCCACAGAGCAGATTTTCTACCTGGTGCAAAGATGACATTTTTAATTCTGCTGCAGACTCACATCCCCGAACATTTCATCCTCCTCTTTGCTCATATTCTACTTCTCTTTTTTCATGACAAATATTACTGTTTTGTTGAATATTGCTTTACGTAATTTATTTCATTTAATCATCAAAAATAAGGCAGGAGATAAAAAGGCAGTGATGGGGAAAAGGAGAGCTTTCTGATCCTTGATCTCTGGTCCCCACCAACAATCCCAGGTTCTTACTCACATTCTGTTCTACAGTCCTGGCACTGTCATCTCCTACTGTGTCCCCTCACCATTGCCCTTTCACACCCAGCATGGCCCCAGAACCACTGCTGGGTGTTTCTGTGATTGTTTTCTCTCCTCGCTTCTTACACATTGCGTTGAGTCAGGCTTCTCAGTGATGAAGCACTTGAGATGGAAATTCCAATTGCTGACCTCACCATTTTCTTTCTCTATTTTGTCCAGGGACATTAGAAGCAACAAGTCAATCTCACTGTATTTGTTATTTTGCCAACATGTTTGAAAGTATCATATTCACAGCCACCAGTCTCCTTGGTTTTTACAAGTAGTTGGTTAGGCGTGTCCAGTGGTGCTATTTTGTGTATCTCTATTGCCAGATCGTGCTGTGGACTCTTAGTGCTCTCTTTACTACTGGAAATAGTGATCTACATGTTTGTAAGCAGATTAGAGAGATAATTCTAGGAACCAAAGGAACAACTCAGAAAACCTATTCTTAACATTCTGTTCCTCTAGAACTGTTCCTACTATCAAAATCTGGCTAAGTCAGGGTTCTCCAGAGAAACAGAGAAAAAAATATATATATTTATTTATAATTACTTATAAGTAAAAAATATATAATATATTATATATATATTTGATAAATTTATTATTAGGAGATGGATCACACAATTACGGAGGTCAAAAGTACCAAAATCTGCAGAAGACAAGTGAGACATCTGATAGAATGGGTAGTCTAGTTCCAGGCCAAGTCTGAAGACCTGAGAACCAGAAAAGCTGATAGTATATGTCCCAATCTGAGGGCAGAACACCAATATTCCAGCTCAGGAAGGCAGGAGGCAAATTTCCTGCTTCCTCATCTTTTTTTGTTCTATTCAGTCTTTGACAGATAGGATGGCGGCCGCCCCCATTGGGGAGGGTCTTCTGCTTTGCTCAGTCCACAAGTTCACATCTTAATTTCAGCCTTGCAGATGTATCCAGAATAATGTTTGGCCAAGGGTCTGGGCACCCTATGGCCTCATCAACTTAAGATACAATATTAAACATTGTACTTGTCTGACTTAATGGAGAAGGGTGCTGAGCCATCCACAGTTCTTTACTGTGGGTAATAGATATTGCACATGATGACTTAAGTAGGAAAGACTTTTTTTTAAAAAAAGATATTGGTCGGGTCACAGGCTTGGAAAGTAAAAGCAAAACCAATATCCCCTTAGTTAAAAGATTTTCCATAATGTATTGAATACACATAACCAATAACATCTGGTATCCAGTAGATATTTAAAATGCCTACGAATCAATAAGGAAAAGTTGAGAACCGACAGTCTGAATTAGGCTTTCTTATGCTTCAGTAACAATGAGACCTCCAAATTGAGGTGGATTAACACAACACAAGTTTATGTCATGAGAAGTCTGCTGTGAGGTCTGTTTTTCAGGGAATTGAGTCTTTCTTAGCTGCTGAACCATGAGGTTGTTGCATCCTTGTGTCAGCAAGGGATGAGTGAATGAGCCAAAGGGTTTTACGCTGACAATTAATTTCTTGTCTTCTACCTGTAACTGAGCTAATAGTAGTCCCAGAACTTCGGCAAACTGGACAAGGGTGTTGGAATAGTGTAGCCCTCACCTGTATACATTAAGAAAGGACTCAGTATGAGCAAGCACAAAAATCTCTCTACTCCGTAGGCCCAGGACTTAAATGGGCAGTTCACGAAAGAGGATTTTAGAGCGATTGGGAAGCACAGAAAGCATGCCCAATAGATGCCATTTCACACCCCTGGAATTAGCCAAATAGACACAATTATTGGTATTCATAGCAAGCATTGGTGAAGATGAAAGCTTGCAATGGGAAATCTTCAACATTCTCCTTAAAGTATAAATTGGTACAATCACATTCAAAAGCATTTGGAAAACTTTAGGGGATCTTGTATTTCAGTCTTACACTTTCATTTGTAGGTACATGAATCACTTAAACAAGGAGATGGGACAAAAGTGGCCAGCACAACATTGTCTATGGTAGAAATAAAAGGAAGAAGATGGATAAATGAGTAACACTCTATGTACGTGGCAGATATGGGTATACACCATTATAGCTAAATCTTCCCTGTTACCATTAACGACAACAAAAAAGCAAGTTGCAGAAGATATATGCAGTATGATATAATTTATATGATAATTAAAATGTGGAAAATAGTGCTATAAATTGTTTTTATGTTTATGTCCTATTCTCTTTATTGCCTTCAGGTATCTTTATTTAACTGCTATCTACTATTCCTTGAGATTTAAATTTCAATGATTATATTTTTCATCCTGGAATTTCTATTTAGTTTAATTAAACATTTGGATGGTCATTTTGTACAGTCTTTGTTATTTTCCAAGGCATTTTCAAGTTTTTATTTTCCTTTCTTTTAAATATTAGATTTGTTCATGTGTGCACATATACATATTTATTCTATATTTTCTAATTTTGATATTTAAAGATACTGAGATAGAGGTGCGATGCCTATTTCTGTCACCACCCTACAGCTTTTTCAATTTTTGGTGACTCTTTTTCATAGAGAGAACCATCCATAGTTCTTAATTGTAAGTAATAGATATTTCACTTGATGATTTAAGTATGAGAGACATTTTTAAAAAGATACTGGGCAGGTCACAGGCTTGGAAGGTAAAAGCAAAACCAGTAAACTCTGAGTTTTAATTTTTATTGCTTTCTTTTATCTTTATTTTAGAATTAAGGGACCTCACTGGAAATCCATTTCTTCAAAAACTTTTGCATTTTCTTCTGCTAGGTACCCAGAGGCAGTGCCAAACTAGGGATACTAATTCCTCAGCTTTCACTTTTATGCACCATGAAAGTAACATATGTTTAAAATCTAGATTTGCATTGGTATAGGGCACTAATGACAACTTCCTGCCACAGACTTATTTGGAGGAGACAGGTTGTTTGAGATTTTTTGTTCTGATACATAAATCAATACAAATACTTTACCACTTTCCTTTGCCAGAGGGGAAGTCTTTCCCCATCTTAGTCTTTCTTTGGAGATGAAGGACTTTGAGGTCCCTGAAGTGTAGTCTGTTTAGGTCTTGGTTTTTTATTTGCCCATGGCTATTTCCCTACCTTTACCTTTTGTTTTTCTCTTCTCCTTCTGCCTCCATCTTCTTCTCTCTGCCTCCTCTTGCTTTCTTCCTCTCTTGCTCCTTCTTCTTTGTGGCAGGAGACTTCAAGATAGCCCATTTCTACTCTAGTTTGTGATTTTCATTTCACTTTTAACCCATGAGGATTTCTCTTACTTTTTTTATGAGATCACTTTTTCATTGAAAACCTTCTGTGTCCTAAATATATAGTAATGGGACAATTTTCAGAATACCTATTTTCTCAATTGTCTGAAGCAGAAGTTACCCATGTGTATTATGTGAGATATATATATATATATATATATATATATATATATATAGTGCTAAGAATATGTCTATGTATAATAGATGCCATATTCAAGACAGAAATTACTTTTGAAAGGCAGAAAAGGAAATGGAATCAGGGAGGAATACACTGAGCCTTAAAAATTGTCTCTAATATTTTATTTATGACTAAACATCTTAAGCAAATGCAGGAAAAATCGTAGAATTTTTTAAAAACCATTTATTTATTTATTTTTGTAGGTACCAGGAATGAAACTCAGTACCTTGTGCTTGCCAGGCAGGTGCTGTGCTGCTGAGTTATATCCCCAGCCAAGAATTTTTAAAATAAAGTTGTATAGTAGCTTATCCAGTATATGTTATGTCAGAACTCTATCACATACTGAAAATATTTTATTAATAGAAAAAGGAAATACTTTATAAAAGGAAAAGAAAGAAGCAGGGAAGGAAGGATGGGGACTGGGAGGCTGGGAAATATCCAAATGACAGCCAAAATCAGTCCATAGAGTTTGGGAAGACTCCTGTTACCACCTGATCCTGGGCCCTAGGTCCTCTTCTGTCACCTTTATCCCAGATGCTCATTGTGGCCATCATACTGCAATAGTTGCCACATTTCCCCAAAGCTTTGTGTCATCACTTTCCACTTCCATGTGTGTGACCAACTGATTGGTATAGCCCACACTACGCACCTCACTGCAGACACCAGGAGACAAGGACAGGAGAGTGTCTTGCATCTCCTACCTTCTATATTGTAAAGGCTGCCCTTGCCTAAAAAAGTGAATGATTTTGTAAACATAAGAAGGGGCCAGAGGTTCAAATAATAGAAGTAAAAATAAGACCTATTGTTGACCTGCCCAGAGCAATTGAATGTTTTCTATAAGACCCTGGCCTGGACCCTTCACATACATGACCTCCTTCATTCTTCCTCTTACCTACACCTTCCTCCCAGAGGGGTAAATATTCTTATTTTAACCATCTAGATGGAAAAGAATTGGACTCACTACACACAAGGTAAACCAGAGGCAATGTGAGGACTGACATTTAGTTTCCTTGACTCCAGTTTATTTCTGATTTTTTTTCAAATAAAATTAGAGTAGTACTTGCCACTTGTATGTTATCTACCTCTTTTGCATTGTTTCGCTGTTATCAACAGATCTATTTCCTTCTAGCCCATGCTTCATTTTTGCCAGGAAGGAAAGGTTAAAGGAGAGCTGATCTTTTCTTTGTTGTTTTATGACAAAATCATTCGATAGAGTATTTGATTTTAATAAAGTCAAATAATAACAGACATCTGTGGATACTGTATTGAACAGAGACTTATGTAGGAGAAGGCATTTTTCTAAAACCAGCTGTGAAGAGATTTTTTCCAGGTACTATGACAGTAAAGGGAAAATGTGAGACTTGGGTAAACATCTGCCTCAATAGTTCACAGACAAGATAGGCTAGAGATCTGCTGTTCATGGCTACAAATATGAAAGTGGGTGGAGCTAAGATACACACATTCCTAGGCAGAACATGTATTTTGGTTCCATAGCAATAGATCCTGTGCTAAGCACTGAGTCTTCTTCATACCATCTGTCTCAGTGTGTCTGCAAGGCCCCCAAATTGGTCCCACTGTCTCAAAATTAAAATTCAATAAGAGGTATCTTTCATTTCAATCTTCTGCTTTTATACAGCAGACACAATACTCTGGTGACAAATGCAGGTGAATTGAATTTTGTTTTTTCCCATAACAGTTACATCCAGCGGCAAACTAATGTATTAGTTATCAGAGATGAAAATAAGCATAATGCCTGATCCTGAACTTGAAATTGCATAACTGCAGCAAAATACCTTCCAATTGAATCGCACATTTGTTTTCCTTCTCTTTTCTCCCTTCTTTCTTTTTTTTTTTCTGTTAAATTCCATTTAATTGTTGTGATAATAGCTCATTAGAGGGGTGCTTTGGAGCACGCTGAAATGAGAGAGCCCTTGTTTGCTAGCCCTCATTGCTAGTCTCAACCTCAGCCTCTTAAACACTCACCCTGAAGCCTGAACATTTTTCTTCTCTAAACCTAGACTGAAGGACACATACTGGTCCATTTCATTGTTAAATGCACATGTTCAGAGCCTCTAGATCTAATCAGGATAATGGGGAGGTGTCTGGTTTGTGGGGCACAGTAATAAAAATAGATACCATTGAACACTTGTATGCTTGATATTCTATGCGATCCTCATATCATCACAGGAAAGGAAATAGTACTCCAATTTAACTTATTTGGAAACGTGGTCTAAAAACAGGATGATGAAGTGGGTGAAAGATGAGAGAAGGAAGAAAAGGCGGATTAATGTGAGTTGGAGGTTAAAGAAAGTGTTGGCTTAGGAATCACTAAGTTTCAGGGCTTCTTTGAAGGCCAATTAGAATAGTCAGCTACAGAGTTGGTCAGTTTAAGAGCGAAGCTGTTCAGACAGAGATGAACATTTAGGGTAGACTTAGAATCAGTATTCTTAAGTAAGTGACTCCTTATCAACTTGCTGGCAAGTAGCTGAGCTGAGTGTCACCCTTTTCTCCACTCTAGTGTCTTGGCTGGCACGACTGAAAAACCCTGCTTTGTCCTTTGTACCTACTGCTGAGATCACAGAGGGGGTGATCTTCTGACACACATGCTGGCCTCCTTAGACCTGGAAAGCAACTCTGGATTTTATACTTTGATGACGGGTTGAATTCATCAAAGGAGAAAAAACATTTCTGCATCTCATTTTGTTCCCATCTGATGCCATAGACTATTCCAATACAGAAAGTCTTTTTTCTTACCTTAAATCAGATGTAATGGTGGGTACATTGTATCAACTTGAGAAGTTTAGAAGTTTAAGAGGCTCAGCAGGGAGCTAGGATCCTCACTTGGTAAACATCCTCACCCTGTGCAAGAGGAGGGCAGGGAGATGGTGTGAGTGCTACACTCCCCCTTTTTTGCTTTTGCTGCTTATGCTGTCTTCAGCCTTGAAGTGTTGCCCCTGTGCCATGCCATCTGCTTTGGAGCCAGCTGGTTATGGACTGAAACTTCCACAAACTGTGAGATAAATAAACCTTTCCTTCCTGAATTTTGGGTGTCGGGTATTTTGTCCCAGCAACAAGAAAAAAGCAAGACATCAGAATTAAATCCTAAGACTCATCCCCGCATTACATCACCAAGAGTTTTTAATTCTGGTCAGGGTTCTCAGTTACACTTTCGAAAATCTGGTGCTCAGAAAAGTATTTAATCTCCTTGCCTTTGATTTTTGTCCAAACCACCTCAATTTGGAAAATATTTATTGAAAATGTGTTTGTGACCAGTCTTCTGGGGGGAATTAGGACTATGCACATTATTTCTTAAAACAAAGATCGGGATACATAATCCCTCCAAAACTTAATCTGGCAGTGTGATTTTACTGACATGTAAGTCAAAGAAGGCTACATAAAATCACTTTCAGTTAAAAATTAAATACAGCACCTTTCAAGAAAATGACACATTGGGCCTGTCAGTTTCCAGCAGTAAATATGAATTTGGGTTAGTTACAGTATCTGGTGTATTTTGTGGTCCATGACAATCAATGGACTTACCCTTGAGGGAGAGGCAAGATGTCCCTCTTTGGGGAGAGACAAGATGTCCAACTGTGTGACATTGTAGGAGAATAGAATTAGGAGTTAAAATGAAGCCAAGGCCTGAATGAACAGCATTCACAGGAGATCGTTTATTAAAAACCTGTTATGAAAAAGGCTGTGCTAATGAAGCAGTGATGATAAGGTTGGCTTATTGTCCTCCAGCTATTCACAGTCTAATAGAGGACTGATAACCTGTTCACCAGCAATTTTAATATAATTCAGTTATTTTAATGCAGTGACATGGAGGGAGGTAGAACATACGACTGACTGGGAGAATTAGCACATACTTAAAGGTGAGGATGTTGCGTGTGCTGGCCTAGGATGGCAGAATCTGGATGGGAAAAGGTGAGTTTAGAAAGTATTGGAGGGAGGAGAAACAGCAAGAAAAATGACTTGGAGACGAGAAACCAGAACCAGCTTGAAGGCAGAGTGAGGGACACTCTACCCAATAGGATAGGGTTTCATAAACTGGGTTCATGGTCATTACCATGGAAAAGGAAATATAGAGAAAAGTCAAGGGAATGTTTAGCAGTGATGAACACGAGGATTTATTCCTAAACCTAGGGAAAGGTTTGGGGTTCTTTGAGCAGAGAGAAGCAGTATGATAGCTGTAAGTGACAAGAACTGCAAGGTAGGGTATTTTAGATCACTGTCTGGCCCAGAGAACATTTATCTGCATAAATGTAAAAAGGGTCATAAGCACACAGGTACCAATAAACATATAATAGCTCAGAGACTTAAATTTAGTAACTTCTGGTCCCCTTCATTGCTTTCTCTGGAATCCATGCCCTGTCGCCAAACCAAATTGTGTCAGATTGTCCAAAAAAAAAAATACAGCTGTGTCACTTTTGGGTCTACTATGTGCCAATGGCTAACATTTGCTGTTAAAACAAAAGCCAAGATTTATTGTCAAATTTAAGGTCTTTACCAATTGGGCCTCACCTTTGCCAAAAATCAACGCTCCCACCAGACCACCCCTAGCTGCTTTATAATAGTGCAGTCCCTCTTCTCCGTGAGTCTACCTTATAGCTCCTTCCCTCTTTCTGCTTCTCTAATCCATTTGCCCATCAGTGGCCTTTCTGGACCACAACAGCATGATTCAGAAAGCTTGTCTTTTTCAGAAAACTCCCAGAATCAAAGGCAGTGAACAAATGATGTTCTCACATCCATCCCCAGAAAGGTCAACTTCACTAGTAGCTGTGTATTAAGAGTCACACCTTCCCCAGGCCACAGTAAGACTACCCCTAACCGCTGACTTCTCTCAAGACCCCTGTACAAGTGGGAAGGGGCTGAGCCTTGACTTTGGCACTTTCCAACTGAGTCCATAGGAATGGAGACTCTACAGAACACTTACTTTCAAGGATTGAGATGACAGAAAAA